>JAXCMG010000073.1:1828473-1873774 GCA_034642415.1 Podarcis siculus | reverse complement strand
TCAAAAATTCACTCCCAGTTAAACCAGCAACCTGATTTAGCTTGGCTAACACATGCTTTCCCTTCGTAGAATTTCCTAGAATTCTGTGCCATAGCTCTAACCAGTTACATGCTTGCCGTGATGGTCTAGTAAACCCTACAGGGTTATCTTTAGTCAGTGAAGAGTGTGATGAATTTTAGTACTGATAGATGAGCCTTCTGCTGTATAGGATAGGAATGGTGGTGTCACAGTCAGCGGTCGCTAATTTTAGTGGGATTGACACGGACTTCCTCTGCCTTTCACATCCTTTGGGGGGCGGGGGGGGTTCAATGTAGCTATCAAATATGAAGTCAATCTGCTGCATATCACGAATATGAGTACCATACTGCCGCACACTTTCAAACGTGTCATTCAAACTTGACGAGATGTCTTGCCTGTTGTCTTCCTAATTGTAGGCATAAAATCAACAATGCATGCTGGAAGCAGAGATGTGTGCCTGTGAATGAGTAGTCAGGCCAGTTTTGATAACGGAATGCATTTAGCTAGAGTGAGAGGGGGTGTTGTTGGCAACAGAAGAAACTTCAGAAATTGCTAGCAGACATTCTAAAGTTTGATTTACTGCCAGTCAACAGTTTGTTCAACTCTTCTGTTGCAATGTCAGGTATTTTCTGAGCACCTAACACGTGTCTTTTCCTTCTGTTTTGCTTGAAGTTTTATTGATATGCTCATTGAATGATGTGATGTATGAAGTCAAAGTGAGCAGCTTCACTTTCTTGACTTAGTCGATGTGTTGTTGTTGTTGTTAATTTTGTTAACTACCCTGTCGTTTTCAATGCAAGAACCTGAAAGCTGCAACTGTATGGAGTTCTTGCTTCGTGACAAAACTGTGTGGCTTGGCTACATTCCGCACATTGTAAGGATTCCCCCTTTGTGCCTAGGCTGTTCTTAAGTGCAACTCTTGGTGTGTATTCCCAGTCATCTCAGAATGTTTCGCAGTGGCACTTTTCTGCATTTGTGACTTGTCAAAAGTTGTTGCAGACAGCTGAAGCCTCATGATGGATCAGCTGCTATTGAGAACCATATTTCAATCCATCTTGTTTGTCCAGTTATGGCCTTACTACTCCTCTGGGATCTTTGTACTGTTCGCTCCAAATTTACGTCAGGAACAACTGCATTGAAAAGTCCTTGTTCTGCTTCAGAACAAAATGGCCGGCTTGAAACTTTTTGTAAATACCTTGGTGATCAGCTTTAAGTTGTCCGATTTTCTCAGTATACATTTTTTTCTCAGTGTAACCTTTTATAACTAATTCTGCCGTAATTGTGGAATAATACTTTGCCTTCTCTGAAGGTGACCTTCCCAGCAATCTTCTCTGTCTGAAGGAATGAGGCTGTCAGCGAATGATCAAAAACTGCTCCCAATGAGCACACATTTGTGGTTTCTTTTTGAAAGTCTCTGAGAATTCATGAAAGCCATGTTTTAGTTCATTCATTATGGAAAAGGGACCACATAAAAATGTGCCTGTTGCTGTACAGAATTGCTTTCACTGAATAGCATTCCCCAAAGCCCGACTGCATGAGGAACACCCAGATATTTACTACTTTCCATTGCCATCCAAAATGAATCCCATTTCATAGGTTGTATTGTTTCAGCTAAGATTACCATTCCACAGAGATCCCTCACATAATGCAAACCATTCATTACTGACTCTACCACACAGTTGCAAAGAGATCTCAGTTCCCACAAAAGCATCAGGAACTTGATTTGCACAGAAGTACTTGCCTGTACAGTCCTGCAAAACCTTGACTCTGTGAAAGATAACTCTCAGGCCAGATATTGTGCTTTTGTTGTTGTTAATGGACAATTTCCGATTTCATTTTACCCAACTTATTTTCCGAACACCTAAAATGTGTCATAGAATCATAGAATCATAGAGTTGGAAGAGACCACAAGGGCCATCGAGTCCAACCCCCTGCCAAGCAGGAAACACCATCAGAGCACTCCTGACATATGGTTGTCAAGCCTCTGCTTAAAGACCTCCAAAGAAGGAGACTCCACCACACTCCTTGGCAGCAAATTCCACTGTCGAACAGCTCTTACTGTCAGGAAGTTCTTCCTAATGTTTAGGTGGAATCTTCTTTCTTGTAGTTTGGATCCATTGCTCCGTGTCCGCTTCTCTGGAGCAGCAGAAAACAACCTTTCTCCCTCCTCTATGTGACATCCTTTTATATATTTGAACATGGCTATCATATCACCCCTTAACCTCCTCTTCTCCAGGCTAAACATGCCCAGCTCCCTTAGCCGTTCCTCATAAGGCAGTGTTTCCCAACCTTGTGCCTCCAGCTGTTTTTGAACTACAACTCTCATCATCCCTGACTAGCAAGACCAGTGGCAAGGGATGATGGGAATTGTAGTCCAAAAACAGCTGGAGGCACAAGGTTGGGAAACACTGTCATAAGGCATCGTTTCCAGGCCTTTGACCATTTTGGTTGCCCTCCTCTGGACACGTTCCAGTTTGTCAGTGTCCTTCTTGAACTGTGGTGCCCAGAACTGGACACAGTACTCCAGGTGAGGTTTGACCAGAGCAGAATACAGTGGCACTATTACTTGTCTTTCCCCTTGTTACTAAACTTGGAATCATATATCGAATCCCTGCGATGGGGTGAGCTCCCTTTGCTCAGTCCCTGCTCCTGCCAACCTAGCAGTTCGAAAGCATGCCCAAAAGTCAAGTACATAAATAGGTACCACTCCGACGGGAAGGTAAATCGCGTTTCCATGCGCTGCTCTTGTTCCAGTGTTCTGTTGTGCCAGAAGCGGCTTAGTCATGCTGGCCACATGACCGGGAAAAACTGTCTGTGGACAAACGCCGGCTCCCTCGTCCTGTAAAGCGAGATGAGCGCAGCAACCCCAGAGACATCTGCGACTGGACTTAATGGTCAGGAGTCCTTTACCTTTACCTTTAAAAGTATAGTCTGACAGAGATTCCTATGAATGTAGGTACTATGGTTTATGAGATAGGTAGTGCATGTGAACGACCAGCAGCCATATTGGAAAATGGCTGCCACAGAATGCAATGTAGCATGTCAACACCCACCCACCCTTACCAAACTATGTCTTCTGTGTCATCCTAATGGAAATGTCTGCCAATAATAACTTTTCTATGGAAGTCTCTTAAAAGGCTTATATATTCCACCATAGGCCTTGATGCTATCAGCCTGCTGTTGAGATCCAACAGCCCCTGCCCCCCTTTAAAGCCTAAAAATATGTAATTTGATTTCAAAATAACTCCAGTTTAACATTTTGTGGAAACCACATTCCACTAACACAAAAATTATGTACACTGGTCCCTATACCATTAAGAAGCAAACAGACCTGTGGCATGTGATTTAGTAAATGATCTAGCCAACAAAATAAGCAATCTTCGTTGGGCTAATTACCAATTTGGATGACCTGGAAGAAGAAAGAAAAAAGCAGAAGAAGTGAAACAGAAACCTAAAATGCATAGGTAACATACTGGTCTCATAGTCAATAATGGAACATCGAGATACAGCCATAGAGCAATTGGCTTTCTCCACCTGTCTCCCCAAACAAATAAGAAATAAGAAATCAGTGTTGCAAGATTGCAGGGAGTATGAACATCTATGTCAAAATAAAATTAAAATGGAGCAGAATTAATCTAGGCTAGGAAAGGTTTACTCCTGGAGTTTAACAGACCCTTGGAGTACTTTGTAATTTTTTTTTAAAATACACATATACAGATTTATTTTACAAAAACAGAAAAAATATATATACCCAAGTGCTCTTGAAATGGCATAATGGAATTTATGATAAAGCCAAAATGCTGTTATTTCTCCAGTACTATATCGAAAAGCTGGTAAGAATCAAACGGACTGCCATTAACTTAAGTGTCTGGAAATTTCATTTCCCCATCCATTTCAGTAAGGGTAAATTAGACCCCTGATAGCTTAATAAGTTGAACACAATTTTTAAGAAAGTGAGAAGTGGGTGCAAATGACAACTGATTCCATAATTATTGAGGGGTACATGGAATACGAAGTGGTTTAAGTTTGCTAAGAGCTTTTTCCATATATTCTGAACAGCTGCTGGAGTCAGTCCACAGGAACCCAGCTGGCTTAGGAGGGTTAAAGTTTTTTGTTTGTTTTTTAAGTTTAAAAGGTCCATTTTTGTAGGTGGCTTGTAGTCAGCTTAGAGTCTCATGACTTTCCCATCCAATTTTAGGCTGTTTGCACTGAAATACCAGATATTTTTCTGCTGTACTATGGGATGAAGCCCTTAAACAAGTTTGCCCAGAGAAATCCCATTGACATTTCATTGGAGTGAATAGGTCAGTTCAAGACTTCTCAGTAGAGTGGGCACTCCTGTATTTGATGGGCTGTCTGGTCCAAGTCCAGTTCAAAGATGAAACACCACCACCAACAACAACAATTTATTATTTATACCCCACCCATCTGGCTGGGTTTCCTCAGCCACTCTGGGCAGCTTCTAACAAAATATTAAAATACAATAGTCCTTCAGATATTAAAAGCTTCCCTAAACAGGGCTGCCTTCAGATGTCTCTTAAAAGTCTGGTAGTTGTTTTTCCTTTGACATCTGGTGGGAGGGTGTTCCACAAGGCAGGCACCACTACTAAGAAGGCCCTCTGCCTGGTTCCCTGTAACTTCACTTCTCACAATGAGAGAACCGCCAGAAGGCCCTCGGAGCTGGACCTCAGTTTTTGGGCAGAACAATGGGGGTGGAGACGTTCCTTCAGGTATACTGGGCCGAGGCCGTTTAGGGCTTTAAAAGTCAGCACCAACACTTTGAATTGTGCTCGGAAACGTACTGGGAGCCAATGTAGGTCTTTCAAGACCGGTGTTATGTGGTCTCGGCGGCCGCTCCCAGTCACCAGTCTAGCTGCCGCATTCTGGATTAGTTGTAGTTTCCGGGTCACCTTCAAAGGTAGCCCCATGTGGAGTGCATTGCAGTTGTCCAAGTGAGAGATAACTAGAGCATGCACAACTCTGGTGAGACAGTCTGCGGGCAGGTAGGGTCTCAGCCTGCATACCGGATGGAGCTGGTAAAGAGCTGCCCTGGACACAGAATTGACCTGCGCCTCCATGGACAGCTGTGAGTCCAAAATGATGCGAGACCAAAAGATGGGAGAGCAGGGGAGCCTTCATATTACCCATTGACACTTAGCACCTAGACAACATTTGGGTGATACACTTACTCATTTTCAGAGCTGCATGAGTTGGCCGTCCTACTTTTAAGCAGCTAATGACATGAACAATAGGCATTGGCTCCAGTTTTCCAAATGTTAGAGCACAATCCCATTATCAGTGGATGACTGAAAATGGAACTGCTTGAGGACAGGCCTGTTGCAGTAAAATGTGCATGCATTTTTGGTGAATGATCTGATCTCATTTGTGCTGGCGAAGATAATCAATGATCAATTGTGTTGGTTTGTTTACGTTGAACTCTATTTCTGCCTCCCCTCCCTCCCTGACCAGTGTCTGGAGAATAGTGTCTATCACTCTGATGTAGATTAAGTACAGAATTTCATATTTTAGGTCATATTACACTGAGCTTTGAAGAGATCTTCATAAAGATTTTAGTATTTGGGTGGGCGGGGGAATAATTCAATTGCTGCTGATGTTTGAGACATTTAATTACATTTTGCAGAGTGATCTCTAATTATAGCAAGATGCCCTGTATATGTATTAAGAGCCCTTGGATAAATCTGCAGCTAAAGTATCTGCTAAACAGTCTTTCTGACCGTAATTGAATCAGCTTCAGTGTCTTCTTTTCTCTCTCTCCTTTTTGGTGTGTGTTTATTTCCCACAAGACTGAACTGCTGGTAGGGGTCCGCAATATAATTTGGTCCCTCACCCTCACTCTTTTAGAATGAATTGGAAATTTGCTAGAGCAATTTATGCTGTATAACTAACTAGCCTGTGAAATAGTATTATGGAAAACGGATTGTATATTATCAAGCTTTCCCCACTGCTTGAACGTTTGGCACAAAAGTGCTAACCTTATTCATGTATTTTCTGTTGACTACAATGCAATAAAACTTGCAAAAATACTAACAGTCATAGAATCATGGAATTGTGGAGTTGAAGGGACCCTGATGGTCATCTGGTCCAACCCCCTGCAAGGCAGAAATCTCAACTAAAGCATCCATATAAGATAACCACCCAACCTCTGCTTAAAACCCTCCAAAGAAGGAGAGTCCATTACCTTCCAAGGAAGTCTACTAAGACTCCTTCAGTCATTTTCACATTACTACTGGCAAGCTGGGTGTCCCCATTTTTATTTGTGTATCTGATTCTTCCTGCCTAAGAACCTTACATTTGTCCCTATTGAAATTCATTTTGTTAGTTTGGGCCCAGCTGTCCAATCTGTTAAGGTCATATTGAATCCCGATTCTATTTTCTGGGGCATTAGCTACCCCTCCCAATTTGGTGTTATCTGCAAATTTGATGAGTATCCCCTCAGTTCCTCCATCCAAGTTGTTTATGTTGAACAGCAGGCCCAGGACAGAACCCTGTGGCACCCCACTTGTCACTTTTTTCCAGGTTAATGAGGAACTATTAGTGAGTACTCTTTGGGTTCGGTCAACCAGCTACAAATCCACCTAACAGCTACCTCATCCAGTTCATCCACAAAACTATCATGGGGAACTTTGTTAAAAGCCTTACTGAAATCAAGATATAATACATCCACAGCATTCCCCTGATCCACCAAGCTAGCAACTCTATTAAAACAAGCAATGAGATTTGTCTAGCATTACTTGTTTTTGAGAAGCCCATACTGGGTCTTATGAATCACAGCATCCTTTTAAGTGCTCACAGATTGACCATTTAATTATCTGTTCTAGTACCTTTCCTGGTATTGACGTCAATCTGAGCGATCAGTAGTCTATTAACCAGGACCTGAAAATTTGACCATCAGTACTTGGAAGACAATGACCAACCAGGTTTTATCAGACTTTGCTCTAGAAAAGGCAGGTAGTGGGGCTTAAAAAGAAGAATTTATATTTGGGACACTGACGTGAGTGGCGCTGTGGGTTAAACCACAGAGCCTAGGACTTGCCGATCAGAAGGTTGGCGGGTCGAATCCCCACTATGGGGTGAGCTGCTGTTGCTCGGTCCCTTCTCCAGCCAACCTAGCAGTTCGAAAGCACATCAAAGCACAAGTAGATAAATAGGTACCGCTCCAGCGGGAAGGTAAACGGTGTTTCTGTGTGCTGCTCTGGTTCACCAGAAGTGGTTTACCAACAGTAAAACAGTAGTGGTCATAGATCAAACTCTGTATGCCAAAGCAGTAGAAATTTGCCCAGCGGCACAAAAACATGTATGCCACATTAGAAATAATGAGAATGGACGATTTCTGCTCTGTGGTTGTTCCTGGATTTTGGTATTCCGTCTGCTGAACTCAGATTAAATGCCGGTCAGAAATCTAATTTTTCCAATCTCAGGATAGAACAGATTTTGTGTGTGCACTGTTCCTATTTTCTTAGAACTTAAAACAGTAAAACCTGCATCATTGTACCTATTCACACCAGTCTCCACTTAATTCAGTAGGGGGAAAGACTGGAAACATCAGCCTGTGACAGAGAGCAAAGCTACTGGTGAAGACCCCTGGGGCAAGAATGTCTCCATTGTGGGGTGCTTGTTTGAGCACCAACAAAAGCCTTTGAGAGCTGGTCTGGGAAGCTGGGTTGCCTCTTCCCTAGATATCTTGAGCCCACCTGTAGTAAAGAGGAAATCACTGTCTCCCTCTGGCACCTTAGCAGCCTTCAAGTTCCCTTTCAGGGCATGAGGGAGAAATGCAGGGAACAGGAAGTGCGAGTCAGTTGTGTCTCCTATTTCACCTTCTTAGTGTCGTGCTCAGAATGGCTCTCAGCCTATGCCTTCAGCGCTCTCCATCCTTTTGCCCGACTGCTGTTAAATTGAGACCAGCTACATGAGCCAATTTTAAAGTGTGTGGGAAATTTCCTTTGGTGCCAGTGCTGCCTCTTTCCGTGATACACCAATCAATCACTTTGATGAATTCTAATATTAAAGCCAAACTACTGAACACACCATCAAAATCAGAGGCAACAAAATTCACCCCTTACCTTTCAGCGTGAGATATAATTGTTGGAGCAAGTTTGTTTATTAGTAACCTGGGGCGGGGGGGGGGAGGCTGTTTGGTGTGTGTTTTTTTGCAAAAGAAAAGAAAGGAAAAGAAAGATTTCTTTGAGTGCAATATTGATCCCTTTTTAAAACTGCCCTATTGATCTTAGTGCATTAAGCTTCTCAGGGAGCGAATAGCAGACGCTGGAACGTATGCAGGGAAGAGACCACACACATCCCAGAACACCCTTCAGAAACTGAGCATAGTTTCCATAACACAGGGTAAAGTAGAATCCATCCCCAACTACTGAAACACAGTTCACCAGTGACTAGGAATATTGTTCGCAAGCTACCAAGTCTTCTGTGCAGAATTCATTCAACTGGAAAACTTTGCTAGTCTTCATTTATGCTGCTGCGCTCAACGTATGACTTCAGTATCCCCTTGAAAGGGAAGGATTCGAAACCTGTGGGACCAGAGATGCTCAGAAGACTGGAGTAAATTTACGGACTATTTGAAAAGTAATTGTGATGAACAGATTACGCTAGTAGGTTTGCAAGAAGTTTTGTAAGGTGAATTATTTGAAATATTGCAAAAAAGGCAATGAGGTGAACTATTAGTTAAGGACAATTAAAGGTAATATAAAATTAAGAAATGCATAATAAGTGACATGGAACGGAAAATCATCAGAGGCATTGACGGAAGTCCAAAAATATTGTATAAGATGAGAAGTTGAGCTGTATGAATGTTGGAATTAATATGTTTAAAAAATTAATAAAAATGTGTGTGTGTGTGTGTGTGTGTGTGTGTGTGTGTGTGTGCATATATATATATATATATATATATATATATATATATATATATAATCTCCAATTATTAGTACAGTCGTACCTTGATTCTGGAATGCCTTGCAACTCAAACGTTTTGGCTCCTGAACACTGCAAACCCAGAAGTGAATGTTCCGGTTTGTGAACGTTTTTGGGAAGCCGAATGTCCAACGTTGCTTCTGTGGCTTCTGATTGAGTGCAGGAAACTTTTGCAGCCAATCAGAAGTCACGCCTTGGTTTTCGGAAGTCGAATGGACTTCCAAAACGGATTCTGTTTGAGAACCAAAGTACGACTGTACAGTGTAAGTGTTTATTCATTATGAATTATTTTTTATTGCATTTGGAACATAGGAAGCTGTCTTCTACCGAGCCAGACCACCAGTCCATACAGCTCAGTATTGTCTGCACAGATTGGCAGCTGCTCTCCAAGATTTCAGGCAGGAGGTCTCTCCCAACCCTATTTGGAGGTGTGCTGGGAACTGAACCTGGGATCTTCTGCTTGCCAGGCAGATGCCCTACCATTGAGCCACGGCCCTTTAAAATAAATATAAACAAATCAAATCAGTTTAAACAATTTACCATCAGATGGAAAATAAATAAAATCTGTTTAAACAATCAGATGAACAGGGTTGGTACTAAAGTATGTGAATGTGTGTATCGACTGCCCAGCTAAACCAGGTGAGGGTAGCCGATGGGTCTCAAACCCTTGGTGAGTTAGGGACTTCTCCTGCATGCAAAGGCTGGCTGTGGCAGATTAAGTGGACAAGACCAATAGTGGGTCCAAAACAGAGGGGTAGCTAAGGGGAGACACCCCATAGGGGTTTTCACTTACCACAGGACCTACAGTGCGCCTGAGCCATGCGTCTCTCCTGGGAGTGACATGGTAGCTTGGACGCCTGCAGGCTCCACGCTGCCCAAAATGGCAGCACCGCCCTACAGCTGAGGGGAAGGTGGTGGGTAAACTCCTTGGAGGCTCTTCCCAGCATGCCCTGCCCCGGCTCGCCTCGTCCCAGACTCAGGGCGCATGCACCGCCCCAAGTGGCTAGCTATGCCGCTGGTCCAACAGTTGAGAAGGGAGTTTCTGCACATGCTGTAGAGCAGCGCTTCTCAACCTGTGGGTCCCCAGATGTTGTTGGACTACAACTCCCATCATCCCTGAGCTCTGGCATTGCTAGCTAGGGGTGATGGGAGCTGTAGTCCAACAACATCTGGGGACCCACAGGTTGAGAAAGGCTGCTGTAGAGGGAAGTGAGGGGCAGATGGGGGTTATCAACGTGGGAAGGTAGCCCAGGTTCCTGATACTAAACCTCTACCGCCTTTCTCAATCATAAGAAATGCTTCAGGAGTAAACCTCGAGGAAAAATGCGTACCTGCTGCCTTGTGGGACATCTTTGGGAGAAGAGAAGACTAAGCAGTAAACCCTACACAAATCTGGAGTGGAGTCCCTAAGACAGTTGGATGGTGCCTTGTATGCCTCCTCATGGCAACTCCTGCAGCCAAGCTGGTGCCAGATGTATAGCCAGTGTGGTGTAGTGGTTAAGAGCGGTGGACTCGTAATCTGGTGAACCAGGTTCGCTCCCCGCTCCTCCACATGCAGCTGCTGGGTGACCTTGGGCTAGTCACACTTCTCTGAAGTCTCTCAGCCCCACTCACCTCACAGAGTGTTTGTTGTGGGGGAGGAAGGGAAAGGAGATTGTTAGCCGCTTTGAGACTCCTTCGGGTAGTGATATCCTGCCAACCTAGCAGTTCGAAAGCTCATGCAAGTAGATAAATAGGTACCGCTCCAGCGGGAAGGTAAACGGCGTTTCCGTGCGCTGCTTTGGTTCGCCAGAAGCGGCTTAGTCATGCTGGCCACATGACCCGGAAGCTGTACGTCAGCTCCCTCAGCCAATAAAGCGAGATTAGCGCCGCAACCCCAGAGTCGGTCACGACTGGACCTAATGGTCAGGGGTCCCTTTAGCTTCAGCTTAGGGTAGTGATAAAGCGGGATATCAAATCCAAACGCCCCTTCTTCTTCTTCTTCTTCTTCTTCTTCTTCTTCTTCTTCTTCTTCTTCTTCTTCTTCTTTCCTTTGGACCACATCAGCAGAGCCAAGAGGGGTCTTGTCATCTGGGCCACCCAGGACCACCAAACGCACTGGCAAGGCTTGCGTCACAGAGAGTTCACTATGATTTGACTTCACCCCTGGAGGCACACTCCACTGTCTCTCGAGACAGACGGATGCAAACAACAACAACAATAAGCATTTAAAGGTTACAGCCTACTTTTTCAACTGCAAAAGAGGAATGGGCCGCAGCATGTAGTGCAAGGCATTCAGTGAGACGTTGTCCTGCAATGATACTAATTTTTAGAGGGGCAGTATTGGGAGAGCAAGTGAAATATTTGCAGACTGGATAATGGCAGGAGAATCCATAGTAGAAGCCCTGGTTCATGGCACCTATTATTATACAAACACCTGTTCTTCCAGCTGTTCCTGAGCAGCCTCTCAGTGCCATGTCCATTTGCCTGCATTATCTCCCCAGAGCTTGGATGGGATAGGTATCTATTATTTCACATCTCTGTTCTGATGCTATCTGAAGGCATCACAGTTATTCAGCAAAGAACTGAGACTACAGATGATTAGCTTGGTACAAGGAAGAGTGAAGTGCCAAGCCGGGCAAGAAAGTCTGAGATTGTAGGTGTGGGGGGTGCCTTATTTTTATTTAGTCATTAATGTCCCTAGATGTAAGAAGTTCTGTTTTGATGTCTCAGCTGAACCTAAGAAGATTAAAAACATTTTGATTGTTGCTTTTTGCAGCCAACATTAAACATTATTGTTCCCATGAAGTCAGAGTGTAGGTGTTTGTGTGTGTGGAGGAGAGTGAAATTAAGAAAAGAGCATTTGGTAAGAGATAAAAACAATGAACGTAATCATAAAATTATATAGCTCTTTGCAAACTTCTCTGTACAGGCAGAGTAACATGATCAACCCTGCAACTTGTCTACTTAAGATTAAAACAAGACAGTGTGATGTTCATTGTGCTTTTCATGCACAACAGCAACAACAACAACAGTAATAACAGCTTTCATTAGGATAAGTCATAGATTCTCTTTCATGCAAAGCAGCTATGTGTTCAGAGAATGGCTGTGGGGACTGTCAAAATCTTTCCATGCCAGCATTCATCTGTTCACAATTGTCCGCTTTTCTCCCCACATAGGGTTTTTTTCTCCCTTAAAAATAAGTCACACTGGATGTCTACCAGCCAGCCAGCCAGCCAGGTTTTACCAAAATTTGCCAGCTCTCATGTGTGGCAAATAATTGTGGATAAATATATGCAATATTTAGAAGAGAAAATTTATCCACACCCTGCAAAATTCTTTTAGCTTATGTAAAAAATTATTCGGGTATTTAACTTTTGAGTGACATCCATATATATTTGATATCTGTCTGTCTGTCTTGTCTATCTGAAATTAGCTTTTGGCAAATTCCACTGAAAAGCAATTCAGGATTTCAAAGGCCTAAGACTTTTGAAGTGGGGCTGTGGTCTAAACCACTGAACCTCAGGCTTGCCGATCAGAAGGTCAGCGGATCAAATCCCTGCGACGGGGTGAGCTCCCGTTGCTCGGTCCCAGCTCCTGCCAACCTAGCAGCTCCTGCCAACCTAGCGAGTTCCCCCCCCCCCCCAAGGATAAATAAAGACACCGGACAACAGAATTAAGGTTAACTGGGCGAATTAGGCCACAACTTTATTGAATCCAGGAATGAGAGGCATTGGCCTTAGGCATTGGTCCTATCGATTATTTGGCTCCAGCCCATTTGCTGAAGACCACAGAGGGTGAACACCATAGAGGGGGAGTTTCCTGCTGAGGCACGTCAACTAGGAGCTCCCCCGGGTCACCGCTCGGGGGCGTGCCTTTGGCCCACACCTGCATAGGCTTCGGACAGGGCCACGCCCCCCGGAGTCCTTTATCGGACCACCCTTCGCTCTCTGGGGGGAGGTGATGGCGTTCCTCCCCCCCACACACATCCTCTTAACCCCTTATTACCAATGCCTAACCGCCAATGCCGAGGGGTTGTGACAAGTTGCTACGAGGTAGGCGAAAAACCAAATGGCCACAAATCGCCAATTGGGAAAAATTCCTACCATGCCCCTTGCAGCGACAGACCGAAGTCCATAGCAAAGTCAGAAACCTACCTAAAGGGAGGGAGGGTGGGAAAAACGTGGGGGCTAGCCGGCAAAAGAGGGCGAGCCCCGGCCGCGCCAGCCCTAAATAGGGCAGGCCACGCCCCCCCAAGCCACCCGATTGGCCGGCTGGGGGGGGGAACGACACGGCTCGGATTCCCCTGCTCTCGCGGGGGCTGAAACCAGCCCCTGCTCACGTGGGGTGGGAGTGAAGCCCGCAACCCCACCTCCTGGCCAGGTCCGGAAGTGGCTCTTTCGGCAAATTCCACTGAAAAGCAATTCAGAATTTCAAAGGCCTAAGACTTTTGAAGTGGGGCTGTGGTCTAAACCACTGAGCCTTGGGCTTGCTGATCAGAAGGTCAGCTGTTTGAATCCCCGCGATGGGGTGAGCTCCCCTTGCTCGGTCCCAGCTCCTGCCAACCTAGCAGCTCGAAAGCATGTCAAAGTGCAAGTAGATAAATAGGTACCGTTTCAGCAGAAAGGTAAATGGAGTTTCCATGTGCTGCTCTGGTTCTCCAGGAGTGGCTTAGTCATGCTGGCCACATGACCCGGAAAAATGGTCTGTGGACAAACGTCGGCTCCCTTGGCCTGTAAAGTGAGATGAGCGCCGCAACCCCAGAATCGTCTGCGACTGAACTTAACTGTCAGGGGTCCTTTACTTTACCTTTTAAAAAAGATTTTTGAACTCTTCTCCCTTACCTCAAAGTTCCTCTGCTTTTTCCAGCTGAGGTTCACTTCAAATTTGGTTTTACATCAAGCCGTGCGGACAGTGCTATTCATGAGCGAAAACCCTGCATGGAAACTTAGGTTTAGAATAGTTAACATAGATGTGCAAGTTTCTCTGAACAGTCAGGATTAAAGATGTTCCCTTAGCCTGCCTCTCTTTATAAAAGTAGCAGCATGTTCTTTTCATGACTTTTTGGAAACCGTTTTGCTTCTACTACACTTTAGAGTTTAAATCTTCTTGTTTGAATGTTTTTGTTTATCGTAATTTTAACTTTTTGTAAACCATCTTGGAAACCTGTTTAAGGACAGAGTACAAATAAAATAAATCAAATGGTTCACTAATTTGGTTCCCACTTATTCAGAGGATATTGTCCTTGTAGTACCAATGACCTTTAAAATACTGGCTTGTTTTTTTGTTTTTTTACAGCAGTCCTTTTCCCCTGTGATCATATTGCATGGTATCTCATTTCCAGCTTTTAAAATAGAATGATTGCAGACTTTGTCTGATTGCAGAGATTGTATTACGTTTTGTTTGACAAAGAAAGCTAAAAGATGCATACCTTCTTCCTTCACTTCAGAGTTTTGTAATTTAGATGTATGGAGGATGCAAAGTAGCTATGGTTTCGTGCCTGAACCACAAAGATCGATTGAACATGCTTAATTGGTCCTTATCTTGCAGTTATACTTAACACTTCTTTTGAGGAAGATTCTAAAAGGATACAGTTACGGCCTTTCTAAAGTGCTCTAGGTGTAGGGTTACCCATTTCTCTTATCTCTTCCCCCTGCCTCCTTCCCCAAAGTTGAGCACAGCATTTTACATAGCAACTAATGAACATGTTAGTGATCAGTGTAGTCGGAAATTCAGGCCTCTGAAAACGCTAACTCCACAAAGGTTAATAGCATTGCAAAGTAGACTCCTTTAAAAAAATAATCACCAAAGTGGGATTTTAGTGGGTTAACACTCCAGAATAATGCATAAGGAAGAATGGGGGGAAATGTGTTGTGGCTGCTGTCTAAATAGTTATTTGAGGTGTCCAATGACTTAGACATTTTTAACACAGTTTTATAACTAGTTTGTCATGCAGCACAGAGCCTAACATTTGAAAGGCTAAGACTCAGCACACCTTTGGTAGCATAGAACTAGATGTGCTTTTTTTTGTTTGTTTTTTTAATCTGACCACTGTGCAATTGTTGTTTAAAAAGAAGAAGAATATCATCATGGCTCACTTCAGACATCTCACCAAACTATGGTTAAGAAAGCTGAACTATGTTATAGTGCAATATATGGATTGGCGAACCCTGGTTTGCAATTGGCCAGCAAACCCAAAATCAGAAACCATGCTTTGTGCTAACTATGGCTTGGTGTGCTGCCAAAATTGACAGCTTATAGTTTCAACCGCCATTCTGCTTCCAGAAGCTGCTGGACAGCCATGGAAACAAGAATGGATTTTTAAAGCTAGGCGATTTCTGCTTATGTAGCTGAAAATGAAAATTAGAAGCAGGTCTGGACCTTGCCATATTCATTCATTCAATATCCCGCTTTTCAGAGAGAGTTTTGTGGCTTGCCCTGTTGTGCTTTTGAGATCTCTAGTCAACATCAGCAATTCCAGATAGGCTACCATTAGAGCCAATACATTTGAGAACTTTCCCTCTGTATCCATTTCTATCATTTAGTAGGAGTTTGGGTGTTTCCTCTGGTAGTAGAACGTGTCATCTTAGTTGGTGAAACTTAATTTTGCAAATTTCTTCAGTGAGGGGGTCTTAAAATATGTTTTGGGGTGTGAGGAATTCAATTCTGTTTTTATTTATTGGACAATGTTTCACTTGATAAGTCTACGTTTGATGAAGAAGCACAGAAATTGCTTTCAGAAAACCAAATAATTTTAATTTTAACCTTCTGAAAATGTCAGGTAATGCTAAATAATAATACATAAGTAAGTAATGATAATTTTTAATATACAATATTTTTAATGATTTCTGTGCAATTTTACACACCTTTTACTTACCAAGCAAAACTAACTTACCGTATTTTTCCGTGTATAACAAACCCCCATGTATAAGACTCCAAATTGAGAAAATGGGGGGAGATTGTATCCATGTATAAGACGACCCACAATTTTGAACATATTTTTAAACAAAACAAAACAAAACCTAGCCTTATACATGGAAAAGTATGGTCTATCAGTTTAACCAAAATATATTTTGAGTACCCAAACCATGTCACAACTTTTTAGCACCCCTCATTTGGGGAATTTGAGAGTTGAAAACTTCAACTCGCCGTACTCTGGTAGGCTTTCTTTTCACATAGTGATTATTCTTTTAACAAGCAAATGTACTGGAGCTGGCCCACTCATGGGGGCAGGATGAAGCTCCTGCCTCGGGCTCCACCCACCCAGCCACTTCTGTTGTCACCAACTAGAGCAGTGGTATCCAAACCTTTTTCAAAGAGGGCCAGATTTGATGAAGTTTCAATTTAGGATTGAAGTTGTTGAGCTTTTTTTATGATTTTACCCCAAAGTTGTTGAGCTTTATTTAAGGTTAGATTTTTTAGAGTATTGTTAGCTTTTTTAGAGTTGAAGTTGTTGAGCTTTTATTAGGAATGAAGTTTTCAAGGTTTTTTTAGGATTTTACCCCAGGGAATAAACTGCCACGGGGGCCAGATTAAACTGACCAGCGGGCTGTATTAGGCCCCCAAAGTTCAGACATGCCTTAACTAGAGGGAGGCGTTCCAGTTCTCCCAGGTGGAGAAGCCAAGCAGCAATGCTTTGAGGAGCACCCTGACTCCTGCGGGGCTCTGTAGAGAGCTTGGTGGTGGGGCAGGAGGCAGAAATGATAAACTTGGTCTGATCCAACAGAGCTGGTCTTCTTAGGAAACCAGCGTTACGCTCTGTGGTTAAGAGACTGGGAAATGTTATATTTGTACTGGAGAAGTTTCTCTACCAGGTGAAAAATGCAGACATTCTGCTCTTAAACTCTGACTCATTTATCGCTCGGGGATTGATAGACGGCTTACAACAAAGAGCTGTTATCTACTTTGACAAGCTCTAAAGCTGCGCAGCATTAGGGGGAGATTTCTTTTTCTTCATCCAAACTAGTAATTATTCTGACTCTGTTTTGATTTCTTCTCCTGTTCCGCAGCACCATCTCCAATCACAAATGTGAAAAAAGGGAAAGTCGGCAAAAATAGCATCTCACTCTCTTGGCAGGAGCCAGATCGACCCAATGGCATCATCCTGGAGTATGAAATCAAATATTTTGAAAAGGTGTGATTGTCCGATTGCAACACTGTTCTAACTATCTTTGATTTCTGCCTTCCTCTGCTTGGTTAGAATTATCGTATCTGTTCAAAAGGGATGGAGTAAATTTTTTTTGGAACTCCATGTCAAATTAATTATACTGTGACTGATTAGGAAGCCTTGGTGTGTGTGTGTGTGTGTGTGTGTGTGTGTGCATACTTATTTTCCTTAGTTCATTGCTTCTGTTGAACAAATATATTAAGGTTTCTTGTTAGTTTCATGTCCGGTTTTATTTCACTAAAATTAAGAAACTGAGAGTGCAATCCTGTGCATGTCTGCTCAGAAGTAAGCCCCACCAACTTACTCCTAAGTAAGTGTGTACAGGAATGCAGCTTGATTAATTATGATTGAGGGATAGTCAATAGATTGTATTCTTGTAGCTTTTCCAAAATGTAATGCAGTTATTATTATTAGACACATTTAAATGTTCAACATCCATCACATAGATGAATTTGTAATATAATCTTAATAAGCCTAGAGTACAATTAGCTACATCAGAGTGGAGGAACTTCATAGCTCGATCTCTCAGACACTCTCCTACTGCATACCAGCTCTGCGTTGACATTTGGGCTCTTTTAGAATTTACTTTGTCCAAGTATTTTAGTTTCAAAACACCAAGTCAGTTACTTTGTGCCACTTTTGCCGTTCTCGTTTCCCCTGAAATTAACAAAACAAAATACAACATTGGGCTGGGCTGGCCCAGGACATTTTGGCTTCTGAGGCAAACCAAAATGGTTCCCCACCAGGGAAGAAGGGGTAAGTGAAGATCTATATCCAGAACAAGGAGGGGAATACAGATCTACATCAGGATCTTCAGTTCCTGTGGATCCTGCCACCTGAGGCAGTTGCTTCACTTTGCCTCATGGGTGGGCCGGCCCCAATGCTGAGACTTCTCTTTTAGAGATCCCTAAGCTGCCTCCTTCACCACACAGAGCCAGAGCTACAGTCCCTTGGTTTCCTTGGGAAGAAAAGATTGTTCTCAAACTAGTTTAACTACAAGTGACTCGGTGTTGAATTGTGGTGCATGAAAAATCAAAACGAGGGTTAGACTAACATGAAATAATAAATGAAGGACTGAGGAGAGATCAAGTGAAACAAGCAGACTCTGCCCCCCAACCCCAGGTAGCTTCATGCCAAAATGGAGGACAAAAAAGTCAAGAACTCAGCCATGCTATTTAGGAGTTCACCCATTGCTCCACAGCCTGAAATCCTGATAATTCTTGACAGGGAAGTAGTTTCCCATAGATCTGGGGGCTCTGAATTACCTCCTCTTTTTCCTTGAGCATCGCTAGTACGTTAGGAATACTCTTCTGTCTTCTCTTGTTTTCGTTTCTGAACTCTGTTCAGACAGCTAGGAAAAAGCACTAAACAGCATTTGTGTCAGACAGTGGTGGTTGTCAGAGAAAAAAGGTGGAAGAGACGGGGAGAGTCAGAAAGGGGTTCTCTTGGCAGCAGGTGGGGAGAGAAGAGGCTGGCAGGCTTGAGGGAACAACATACAGATAAAATGCATAGGCTAAATCTGCTAATATTATGTATGATGTGGGCAACTGCCATTGAGAATGGAAGGCTTCACAACTTAAGAACACAAAAGAGCTTGCTGGATCACGCCAATGTCCCATCAAGTTCAGCATCCTGTTGGCAAACCAGATACCTGTGGAAAGCACGCAAGCAGATTTAGGGCTTCAGGATTAATTTCTTTGTTCTTCCGAAGGAAGAGTAAGCCTGTTTTCCTTCATAATAACGTCTTACAAAGCACACTGATAAGAGCTACTGAGCGCACGCTTTGAATAAATTAATATGATCATATACTTGCTCACATACAACGTGCAGAATCAAGATGACGTACTTGAATTGCCTTTTTTGTGAGCAGGGTGGGGCACGCGCGAAGCAAAGTCGTTTAAATTTAGTGAAATAAAACCTGCATACTTCATTTTGTTTTTATTACATCCATTAGTCTTGATAGTTAATATAAATGATCTTTCACACACATTCACACACACACAAAACAGCCTACTCAAAACAGCAGTAGGATTGCAGTTCAGTCTTAATTCCTGTTCCTGTTCATGCTGCGTCCTTGTTTTGTGACTTTGTGCTGTTGGGAAGCAGTGAAATATTAAAGGTGGGGCAGGCAGTTCCCCTGCAGAGGGCATCAAGCTGGGGGAATTTTTCTCCTCACCCTGGGCACCATATTACTGGGTGGATCAGTGCAGACTCTTCCTACATTTCCATTGCTTAGACCCAGCAGGCATGGCTAAACTTGGCCCTCCAGCTGTTTTGGGACTACAGTTCCCATCATCCCTGACCACTGGTCCTGTTAGCTAGGTGTGATGGGAGTTGTAGTCCCAAAACAGCTGGAGGGCCAAGTTTGGCCATCCTGGTTAGAAGGTGGAAGACACCCACACAATTGGCCTTTGTAGCTTTTCACTCAATTGGGTGCATTTAATTTTAGAGCCGCGATAGATCCAATACCGGAAAAGGCCTAGATTGGGCTTTTGGGAAGGATTGGTGAAGGAAAGACTCTCGCCAGCAGAAAAGGAAGTCTTGTGCCTTGCCTTGCCCTCCCCAGTCTGTTTCTATCCCTTCCCAGTCCTCAAAGCAAGTGAAGTCGGGGATTTGAATCAGTCCCTGCCCAAGTGACTGGCCAGAACAGAGTTTTGTGCTATTTGCAAATGTCCAATGCATTTATGCCAATCTGGCAATGAGCTGATGAATTTTAGATGTTCAGCGTTGCTGTGCAAGGTCTCTGTTCTCCCACGTTGCTTTACAGGGACCAAGCTGAGAAGCCATTCATATATGCAGGCATGCCAAACCAGGGGTCAGCAAGGTTTATCTTGCCTGAGCCGGATCGGTCCCGCAGAGATCTCTCTGTGGGCCAGATCACAAGCACCCACGCCTGCGATTTTCGGCATCTGCACAGACGCGATTTTCGGCGCCACGGAAGCGAGTCCCCGCGCCATGCTGCACCGGTTTAGCTCAGCGTGCAAGCGGGCAACTTGGTTCGGGGGCAGCTTATGGATCGGTCAGATGACCTCTGCGGGCCGCTTCTGGCCCATGGGCCTTAGGTTGCTGACCCCTATGCCAAATAATGCTCCTTTCTTAACTACACTACTGCAACATTGCAAATGGTTGGATGCTCCCCCAGGCAAAAAAAGAGAAGGAAAAAGTCAATCAAGGCTTTTAGCCTATGGAAGTGTGTGTGTGTGTGTGTGTGTGTGTTATACATGGGGGAGCACTTAAACATGCCCTCCACCAACTGCAATGTGAGGATATACTGTCCAGAAACCATTGTGTCACATTGTGATAATAAACCCTAAAGTGATTATTTTCTATGAAGGGCAAAATGCACTTGTATTATTTTACTGTGCTGTTAAAATTCAACGACAAGCTTTGATTACACAAAATCCTATTGCAATTGTAACCTCTCAAGTCTCATCAAATTAGCAAAGCAGCCCGTATTATACAAATGTACAGCTTTAAAACCTAACTAGCTGTATCTAACTCTCACTTCGAATATAAAGACATATAGAAAGGGAGATGATTCCATATTAAAATTAAATTTGACAGACATGTTTCAGCCAAACAATCCCTTTTGACTGCTTAGAAAAGTTTCATAGCTGCAGGTTCTCATTAAATGAGACCCCTATCTATATTTTAAAATACATATCCTTTCAATAATTTGGCTGCAGCAAAGTAAATGTGAATAGGATCCAAGTGTCTTAATTCACCAGAGGTTGAACATGAGGCAGCTGCTAAAATAGAAAATGCCATTTTAGGCATTACTGGGCACATAATGTCAACATCATGAGAAGTAATAAGCGCTCTTAAGGTGTTCAGTTTCTGCATGTGATGGCTGAGCTACAGAGGTGCACCCCCAAGCCCCGTTCTCACCTGCGCTCATCCCACCCCTGATCTTCATGCGCTGTGCAGATGTGTCTGAAGAGGGTTTGCAACCATGTTCAACTGAACATGCTTAGATGCCTCCCTGTATTGGGGAACCCTGAATTATCACAAAGAGGCTTCTAATCACGTTCAGACAACTTCGAGGACCCCAGGGGCAGGTCTGACGTGGAGGTGGCACATGGGAGGACATTGGGGCAGGGCTTAGATGTGTGCATCTTGTCCTTCCCCTATTTAGCTCTGCGTTCCTGCAGAGGGCTGTAGCTCCATTCTGCCCCACCTAGTTCTGTTACGGCCACTTTTGGGTGCCACACTTTAAGGAGAGACCAAGGTGATGAAGGATCATGATGTCAAGTTGAACATGACCCACCATGAGAAACCAAGACCCACAAGGAACACTTAAAAGATCTGAGCATATTATGGCGTGGAGAATAGAAAGTTAAGGGGAGACGTGATAGCAGCCTTAAGATATCTAAAGATTTGTCCCACAGAAAATGGAACACACTTTGTTGCTTCAGAAGAAAAGGTCAGAAGCAGTGCTGGATTTACGTATAAGCTAAACAAGCTATACCTTAGGGCCCCACTCTCTTGGCCCAAAAAAATTTAAAGGAAAAAAAAAACTTTGGATGTACATTTCCAAAATATAAGATAGATAACAAATAAAGTACAACCTACATACAGTTGGAGCTTAATAATTATTTCACTGTTAATATACTTCTTTTTAATTGCATTTCACTATTAATATACTTCTTCTTAATTGTATTTCAGTTCAACAGTCACTATGATAAAATACATATTTTGTTATGTGCAAATGGCTTTAGATACCTATTAGGTCCATAAATGACCATATAGCATATATTCAACACAAAAAAGTGCCACATTATTGTTGAGAAAGGACAGCTGGACATATAAAGGGCCCCATTACCTTCAGGAGCTTAGGGCCTCATCAGACCTAAATCTGGCCCTGATCAGAAGCAACTGCAGGGAAGCACATTTCAGCTAAACACAGAAGAAACTTTCCTTTTTAATGGTACAACCTCATTTGACAAGTGAACAGACTGCCTCACAACGTGGTGGGCTCTCCTTCATTTCAGACTTGACAGCCGCCGGCCAAAGATGCTGTTGCATCTTGCCCTGAATATGGGGTTGCAGTGGCTGACCTTCAAGCCCTCTTCCAACTCTGCCATTCTCACATCTGTTAAATATAAAACTGAGTGTTCATTTACTCCCCTTCATATATGGAGTGCCGCAGGTGTGATGCTCCTAGCCTTTTATCCAGAGTTGAGAAATCAAGTGCAGACTCAGTTTCTTCATTTCCCCCCTTCCATGGTTTGGGGTTAAATGCGTGCATCAAGGTTCATTCTTGGTATAAGCTTTTGTGTGCATGCACACTTCTTCATGCACACAAAAGCTTATTGCTTGTCGAGGACCCCAAGACACTCCTGAATAAAAACACGTTCACACATCATTTTTGTTTTGGTTTTTGGCATAATTTTGGCCAAACTTTATTGAATTACAGTATGTGAGTGGTTGCTTAGGCATTGCTTAGCGACTATCTGTTCCCACTTGGAGGTAGGAACAGAACTGACAACCACACCCGTGCAGAAGTCAGTAAGGTTAAACAATTTTGGGGAGAGGATAAAGCTGGGTGCCAGGCTCTCACCTCTCCCCAAATGTTCCCAGGAGCTCTTGCGTGGCCCTAGCCCTTTGCCAGGGATTCAAACAAAAGCATGGCGAGCCCCTGGATTCCTTTACCGGAATACTCTTGCAGCAGCAGCATTGGAGGGGCAGGCACAGCCAACCACATCCCCTCCACCAACCCCAAATTAACCAATGCCTAACCGCAACCTTACAAGTTGTGACGATTTGCTACGCAGTAGGCAAAACCCAAATGGCACCAGCCAATCAGCCAAATGGTAAAATTCCTACCAGGCCCCTGCCCCAAAGCAGACGACCCCATGACAGGCATCGCAAGGTCAGCGCGAACAAACCCTAAATAAAGAGAGGGTGGGCAGGTAATCCGATGTGTGCAGCGAAAAGAGGAAGCTCAACGCTGCGCACAGGGAACATATATAGCACCCCCATCAATCAAATAAAATTGCAACAATAAATTTTCCCCAGCAACAATGGAAGGTGTCCAATCAAATTCGTGACTATCCAAACTAACCCGCCCAGCAACAGGGGATGTCATGGTTGCTCCCACCGCAACATGTGCTCTCCATGAAGGAGAACCCGCTTACCAAGAACAAACTTAGTTGGTCTCTAAGGTGCTACTGGACAATTTTTTTTCTTCTTTTTATATATATTTCGACTGCGTCAGTCCAAAACAGCTACCTACCTGAATCTAGAATCAAGGTTCATGTTAGACTGAATTCATTCTTAACCAGGGCTTGAAGCTAGATTACAGACTCTGGTGAAAGTAGACCAACAAAAGCATAAACCTTTAGCAGATGCGACTTTACACCATGTTTCACACTCAGAGAGGAAAGGGGACAGCAAGCGCACAGCTTGCTCTCCGTCTTTTAAGTTTGGTTAAGAAATTGCAGACATTGTGTTGACAGCAGCCTAGCGTTTCTGCTGTATAGTAATAGCCACCAAGCTTGTGCCTGCTATTTATAAGATTTCCCTTTCTATGTCTGTGTGTGTGTGCGGGTGTGTGTATTCATGCGTGCGTGCGCCAAAAAGGATCAAGAGACCAGCTACACTATCATCAAATCCAAGGAAACGAAAATTACCGCAGATGGACTGAAACCTGCTTCAGCATATGTCTTCCAGATCCGAGCACGGACCGCAGCAGGGTACGGCAGCTTCAGCCGAAGATTTGAGTTTGAAACCAGCCCAGTGTGTAAGTCATTTTAATTACTGTCTGCCCATGTCTCTGTAATGGTTAATAGGAAAGAGTCAGCAGATCGATATCTTTGCAGGGGACACGTCAGCCTCCATCTCCTCCCTCTCCTCTCCCTGTCTCGCCGGAGCCCTCTGTGGCCTTGTGTGTTCAGACGCATCATTCATAAGTGTGGTGAGGGAAAGCTCAGCACATATTTCACCAGCTTGTTTCTCCTCCAGAATTTCAAACTTAAATCTTCTCTGAAGTCTGAGTGCTAAAGAACCTCTTCTTTTATCGCCACCCTCTCCCCCAATACAGTGGTACCTCGGGTTACATACGCTTCAGGTTACATACGCTTCAGGTTACAAACTCTGCTAACCCAGAAATAGTGCTTCAGGTTAAGAACTTTGCTTCAGGATGAGAACAGAAATTGGGCTCCGGCGGCACGGCAGCAGCAGCAGGCTCCATTAGCTAAAGTGGTGCTTCAGGTTAAGAACAGTTTCAGGTTAAGAACGGACCTCTGGAACGAATTAAGTACTTAACCCGAGGTACCACTGTATATCCTGAAATTTAACAATCTTCTCACGTATACTTCAGGTCCTTTAAAATAAAAAAAACCAAACTCTGGAATGGTAATAGGTTGGCTATACATCTGAAGAAAGCAAGTACCATACTGCCACAAGCAAGGCTCCATGCACCCTGTGCTAAAACCATGGTGGACAAACAGAACTTCAAATCTTCCACCGGTCATATGGCATAAACCTGTCCTCCCAGCTGTCTGATTCAGTTGTGCCTATATGATGCATGCATTTTATCTCATTCACACATTATATTTTTAGGGGACATGGTGTTGTGTTTTTAATGTGCAAATATTTGATGTACATTTGGTGAAGCTATCTTAAAGGGCGGTAGCTCATTGGCAGAACAAATGTTTTGCAGACAGAAGGTCCTGGGTTCATTCCTCAGCATCCTAAAGTAGGGCTGGAAAGACTCCTGGCAGGAACCATAGACAGTTTCTGCCAGTCACTGTAAACCGTGGGTAGACAAACTAAGGCCTGTGGCCAGATTCAGCCTAATCACCTTCTAAAATCAGCCCGCGGACGGTCCACGAATCAGCGTGTTTTTACATGAGTAGAATGTGTCCTTTTATTTAAAATGCATCTCTGGGTTATTTGTGGGGCCTGCCTGGTGTTTTTACATGAGTAGAATGTGTGCTTTCATTTAAAATGCATCTCTGGGTTATTTGTGGGGCATAGGAATTGGTTCATATTTTTTTCCTTTTCAAAATATAGTCTGGCCCCCCACAAGGTCTGAGGGACAGTGGACTGGTCCCCTGCTGAAAAAATCTGCTGACCCCTGCAACAATACAGAGCAAGATGGTCCAACAGTTGACTCAATAGGTGGCTACTTCCTGTGTTCCTCAAAGCTTCTTGAATCTGGGTATAATGGTGGCAAGGAAATATACTGGCAGATCTCAGTTCTGAGTTGAGGCAAGAGACCAATCTTGGACATTCCTAAGAGGAGCACTTCCAAGTGAACAGCTTTTTAACTGCTCTCCAAATGGGTTTTGTGTGCGTGCGTTTTTTAAAGGATTGTTATCTTAATTACTCCGTGAACATCTTGCATGGGTAACCAAAAAAGCCTCCCACCGAAGACGTTTTTACTACATTGGTCCTTGAATTTACAGCGATTTAAACGTCTGAAAATGTAGGCTGCTTTCGCGAAGAGCAGATCTACACTACAGAACTTTAGATTAGGTTTTTACCAGCTCAACTCTCATGGCTTCCCCCGAAAAAACAAACAAAAACATTGGAACCTCATTTTGGAACTCCAGGGGTTTACATGTTGTTGTTTTTCCCCTGGGGGAGTAAAAAATTACCAGTTTAGATCTGTAATGTAGATATGCTCTGAATCTCTCTATCTGGTTCTCCTTGTATCCAAGCATTTTAGGTTGTTCAGAGTTACTCTTCAGACCACAACTGATGACCTTTAAATGTTTTGTTCGACTAGAAGAAAGGGGAGATTGAATGGAATCTTTTGTTCTGCAGTTGGATTAAGGAGGAAGGATAGCTTGTTACTGTTGACATATCTATTTACTACAAAGGAGGTGTGAAATCTGGGGAAAGGTCTCACCAATGGCTAATGAGCTTGTTTGATTTAGCGAAATAGTTCTGATTTCCCAAACACAGCTGGAGCTTTTGAAAGATGCAAGAGAGATCATGCTCTGCAGCTTTTCCCAAGGAGTTGATGATTTTTCTCTGTTTTCTGCTAGTAAAAAATATTAAATAAATAAAGTCTTCATCCTTCTAGTTGAAAATAATGTGTTGTCAAACTGGTTTCTACTCATGGCATGTTGTGAGAGAATTACAACTCAGTACAGTGGTACCTCAGGTTACATACGCTTCAGGTTACAGATGCTTCAGGTTACATACTCTGCTAACCCAGAAATAGTACCTCGGGTTAAGAACTTTGCTTCAGGATGAGAACAGAAATCGTGCTCCCGCGGTGCGGCAGCAGCAGGAGGCCCCATTAGCTAAAGGGGTGTTCAGGTTAAGAACAGTTTCAGGTTAAGTACGGACCTCCGGAACGAATTAAGTACTTAACCCGAGATACCACTGTATAGACCTGGAGGCTGTGTTTCCACTTGTTCAAGCATGGAATCCAGTTTCTGGTGTGAATTGTGTTAAAAGGTGTTTCTGGTAGTAATATTTTGACTATGGCCAGGATCCAGAGAACTATGCATCTTATTCCAAAGAGATTTCCAGGCCAGGTTTTTCTAGCCGAAGTACCTTCATGACAGAGGGGAAAGCTGATTTTCAAATTGAGGGGAGTTGCAAATGCAGTTTGCACTAGACTACTATAGCATTGGGGAAGTAAGAGATACTCAGAAATACTGCTTGCTTAGTTCAGTTCAAGCCTCTTGCCTAAGCAACTCTTAGATCCTAGACCACATGCTAGATTTGTTTGCCTGTGTCAATGATAGCCAACTTTTCAAACCATAATTTGACCAGGAAAAAATGGCATCATATCTTGTCTTTGAAAGGAAAGGAAACATACCTATTCCATCCATTTTAGGGAAGTTGATTTATTGTTCCTTTGTTTGGGTTGTTGGTTGTTGATGCTATTTCTAGCGAGGCTTTATTGGAGAGGCAAAGCTTTTACAGATAGAGAGAAAAAAATCCAGCTTCAATCCTGGGCACCTCCAGTTAAAGTTCTCAAGAAAGACCTCCAACCATAAATGTGATGGACAGCCTTTGCCATTTAGAGCAACTTGATGAGATGGAGACAATATCTGACTCAGTGTAAGGCAACTTGATATGCTGATATATGTTTCACTTATGTTTGATTCACATATATACCTCAAGAGTTTGAGGTATACAGGTTTTACATATGTGGTATATTATAGGCACAATTTAATTTTTCTGCATTCACATTTCTTATTTTATACTGCTTTGGGTTGTATACAATTTCTGTAAATAAACTAAAGTGTTTCATTGCTGTCCTTCATTAGGGCAGAAAATTACATGTTATGAGGAAGGCTGGGCTGCTGCAGAAAACATTGCTACCGTATTTTTTTTGTTCTATAAGACTCACTTTTTCCCTCCTAAAACGTAAGGGGAAATGTGTGTGCATCTTATGGAGCAAATGCAGGCTGCGCAGCTATCCCAGAAGCCAGAACAGCAAGAGGGATTGCTGCTTTCACTGCGCAGCGATCTCTCTTGCTGTTCTGGCTTCTGAGATTCAGATTTATTTTTTCTTGTTTTCCTCCTCCAAAAACTAGATGCGTCTTGTGGTCTGGTGCGTCTTATAGTGTGAAAAATACGTTATATTGTTGTCGTCATCCCCCTTCCTGTAACAGCTAGTAATAATTCTAATTTCTGTAACATCTAGTAATTCTGACTCACAATTTGTCCAAAAAAAGCAACAACTAAAAGATTCCTCCTCACCCCGCAAGCAAACAGGTTGCTGAAACAAAGTTTTGGAGAAAACCAAGGCTGGGTTTTTGTGCTGGACTGAGCATGTGGATGCCCTCTTGAGCTAGCATTGGAACTTGCAGTGGCGTTGCAGTGGTCTAAACCACTGAGCCTCTTGGGCTTGGTGATCAGAAGGTTGACAGTTCAAATCCCCACAATGGAGTGAGCTCCTGTTGCTCTGTCCAAGCTCCTGCCAACCTAGCAGTTTCAAAAGCATGCCTGTGCAAGTAGATAAATAGGTACCGCTGTGGTGAGAAGGTAAACGGCATTTCCAGGTGCTCTGGTTTCCATCACAGTGTTTCGTTGCGCCAGAAGCGGTTTAGTCATACTGGCCACATGACCCGGAAAGCTGTCTGTGGACAAACGTCGGCTCCCTTGGGCTGAAAGCGAGATGAGTGCCACAACCCCATAGTCACCTTTGACTGGACGTAACCGTCCAGGGGTCCTTTACCTTTACCTTCACCTTACCTAGTAAATGTGGGTGGCGCTGTGGCCCCACGGAGCCTAGGGCTTGACAGTCAGAAGGTTGGCTGTTCAAATCCCCACGATGGGGTGAGCTCTCATTTTTTAGTCCCTGCTTCTACCAACCTAGCAGTTTGAAAGCATGTCAGAATGCAAGTAGATAAATAGGTACCGCTCCAGCAGGAAGGTAAATAGTGTTTCCATGCGCTGATCTGGTTTCAGTGTTCTGTTGCACCAGAAGTGGCTCAGTTATGGTGGCCACATGACCCGGAAGCTGTCTGCAGACAAACGGCGGCTCCCTTGGCCAGTAAAGCTAGATGAGCGCTGCAACCCCAGAGTCATCCGCGACTGGACTTAACGGTCAGGGGTCTCTTTAAAATAATTAAGAAGAGTCCTCAAGCCTTAAATCTTCCACTCCTTATTTAGCACATCTTACCCTGTGTCCTGAGGACATTTTGTGTGCATTCCCACCCCACTGACAGCAGCCAGTTAACATGGGGTGGGAGTGAGGAATGTTCATTTTTAGGACAACAAGACCACAGAGTAAGATATACAGTATTGCATCAGGGACAGGCAGACTGAAGACTTGAAGTCACTATAATGAATAAAAATGTCCACTCTTTAGCCTATTGGCTTGGTTAAATTTCACTCGCCACTAATATTTATGCATTCGTGCCTGTTTAAAATTGTACAATTGACATGTTTATTACATTTCCATATAATTTCAATTAAGGAAATATTTAGTGACAGGGAGAAAAATCCCTTCATTTCCCTTTTGAATAGAAATCCACTCTCTCCATTTGTTTTCTAAATTTAAATTTGCCAGCCTTTGATTGTTTGTCTTGAGCTCTTATAATCTGCTCTCTCTTTTTTTTTAATGCTGTCAGTTTTCTCATTTTCATTGCATGTTACCTTTTTAAAATGAAATAGATTTTAAAGGAAAAGGAGACAAGAGCCATGGAGTCAATGAGCAATCTATTAATAGAGAAAAGAGCTCCATGATGCAAACATTAATGTAATAAAAATGATCTATTTAATGTATTTTATATTGCATTAACCATTAATCATGTCCTATAAGTAGAAACAAAACCTTATTATAGTGCCAGATAAATCTCTTATTGTGAATCTTGGATACAGGAGAAAAGTTTCTAATTCAGAGTAATTCAGTAATCGTGTTTCAGGTTATTTATAACTAACCTGCTGGCATTTTGACACCATTGCCATCCTGACCTTAAACTTCTGAGCAGAAATACCCATAATAATGTTATAAAGGTCTACCATGTAAATCAGAAACATCACCTAGATTATTATTTTTTATGGGAACAGCCAAGTCTAATGAAATCTGTCTAAAGCTCCAATCCTATAATCACTTACCTGGGAATAAAGCCATTGGAACACACTGGAACTTATTTCTGAGTAGACACGCATAGGATTGCCCAGTGAAAATGCTTTTCAGTTATTAATGAACTGCCTTTAGAAAACTCTCAGAAACAATGCTGTTACAGTTACCAAATTGCATTGCTGCTGGATTTCTCTTCACTGGGAAATAATTCTAGTTAGAGCAGAATGTTTTCTTGGGAATCAAAGAGAGGAGTAGAATCTGAAGTGGGATTTTTGAGGGCTTCCCATCACAGCGAAACTTGTTGATAACTGCCTCTTCTGTCTCTAAATCTTCAGCACTAATTAGAACTTCAATGGACAGTTTGCAATGTATCTGTGTCCGTCCAATCGTTACGAAAGCATAACTATTGACTATCATTTAGTTCCATGCTGCTCAACTGGTGATTTACTGATCAAATACCGTGTTTTATTTTTCACACCACACTAAACTAAGCCAAAGAATGGCTTGCCACAAATGTGTGAGTTCTGGGAGAGGAGATAGTGACTCCTGCGCTACCTGGGGCTAAGCCATAGTTTGACTGAGTGTGTCTCCCCAAGCCCAGCTCATGGTTTGTCTCACTCCGGACAAACCACAAGTGGTAAATGAAGAGCAGACCTTAGTTACAGCTCATGGTTAGTCTGGAGCAAGACAAGCCACAAGCCCAGGTTTGGACAGCATTCTAAGCCAAACCATAGCTTAACTTGGGGTAGTGTGCCAGCAGGAGGATTGGCGGAGGAGCGCAGTGGTCTCATTTCTGGGAACCTCCACATTCACACAAATGTGGTTTGGCTTAGTATAAAGTTACCAGATTTTTTTCTAATGAATCTGGGGACACTTTAAATAAATAAATAAATAAATAAATAAATAAATAAATAAATACTACACGTTCTGGACGCTGATGCTGCAACAATGGCGGTGGCAGAGGGGCCGCTGCCGCCTTGACCTCAACAACCACGTTTCCCCTTCCTCAGAGGCTTTTATCTCCTTTCTCCATGAGCCTGGGCAGCCCCTGAGCTGTTGGTTCTCCGGTGGTGGTGGGTCAGGCATGGAAAGCGGAGAAGGGGGGCTGAGAGTGGCAGCGAGGCTCGGGCAGTGCAATGCCTCCCTTCCCATGAGAGCAGCCCCAATCCCATTCCTACTTGCATACAAGCAGGAGGGGCGGGGATCCCTCAGCTGGGAAGGGAGGCTTCCTATTGCCTAACTGAGAGATCCCTGCTCCCTCCTGCTTGCACGCAAGCTCTGATAGGCAGCGTGAAGCCTCCCTTCACAGCTGAGAGATCCCCGCACCCTCCTCTTACACGGAAGTAGGAGTTGGGAGGCTGCTCCGATAGGCAGCATGAAGCCTCCCTTCACAGCTTAGTTGCTGGGGTCAGGGGAAGGTGGAGGCAGCCCAGAAGCTGCATCTTAGAGCTCCTGCACCACCATCATATGGGGACTTCCAAGTAGGTCCTGAAGCCAGCCAGAGACAACTGCTCCGGGCTGCTGAGACTGCCGCATTTCCTGGGGACATTAGATGAAATCCGGGGACATTCTGGGGATGGAATTTGTCCAGGGACTTACTCGCAAATCTGGGGACTGTCCCTGGGAAACGGGGACATCTGGTAACCCTAGCTTAGTATTACATGCAAATCAGGTCTCTGTGTGAACAAAACTTAAAGTTTGAACAAATGGAGCTTGAACTTTATAGTTTGAACAAGTTCAGTTTCCAGGCAATTTATGAAGTTCCTGCATTGAGGGGAACACACAAAGAGTTGCGTTACAAAGTTTCTCCGGGAAGCAGGGCAGCGTCCGCACAGCTTCATAACAGGCAAATTACAACTTGCACAAAATCAGTTCCTTGACCTCTGCGGGCTTGCTAAAACTAAAAACACAGATTTGTCATTATTTTCTTTCCAAAATAACAAAGTGACAAAAAACCAGACATGCTAAAGAATTATTTAAGCCACAGCTCCTCTCTATCAGGCTTGAAGCAGGGCCCTTCCTGGAGGTCGATGGCAGTTTTAACCTTAATCTCCCTTTTTGTCTCTTCTCTCAGCAGTAGCTGCATCCAGCGATCAGAGCCAGATCCCTATAATTGCTGTGTCTGTTACGGTGGGAGTGATCCTCTTGGCTGTTGTTATTGGTTTCCTTCTCAGCGGAAGGTAAGCGGCAAAAGCTTGTGTTTTTGTACTCAACACTTTTTCCTCTGTCTGTATCCCCACCATCCACTGACCTACCCTTTTACTTCAATCTAGCCAGCTGTAATTGGAGCATGTTTCTTCACAAACTAGAGAACATGGAAGCACTGTAGTCTATTAAACATGGGGTGATATTCTCAGGGGTGGAGGAAGGGGGGTGCAGTGAGGATGGATCACCCCGGGTGTCACCACTGAGGGGGGTGACAAAATGCCAGGCGGCACCACGGAGCCTGCAGCGTGCCTGAGCCATGCGTCTCTCCTGGGAGTGATGTGGTGGCTAGGGTGCCAGCAGGCTCCGCGCTGCCCCAAACGGTCCACCCGCCGCCTCCCCCTCATCTGTAGGGCGGCTGAGTGGGAAGAGGCAGGCAGACTCCTTGGAGGCCCTTGGAGGCCCCGTGAAGCGTCCTGCCCCGGCTAGCCCCGCACCACGGGTGGCTGGCCCCGCCCCTGGCGCAGGGCACATGCACCAATCAGCTTGCTCCACCGCTGGATATTTTCTCTGCAAAGAGATCTTCACCTATGCTTCCCTAGGATGCTTGTCTCTAGGGTTCAGAATGCCGTGGCAAGACTCTTTACGGGGTCTCCGCCATAGGATCACATTCATCCAGTGCTTTTCCAGCTACACTGGTTCCCAGTAGAGTACAGGGTCAGGTTTAAGGTGCTGGTTTTGACCTTTAAAGCCCTATGCAGCCTAGGACCCTCGTACCTACAGGACAGCCTCTCCTGATATGCCCCACAGAGGACATAAATAACAACACTTTGGAAATCCAACACTTTGGGAATCCAACAGTATCTGGACTGTGGAATGAAAACATAGTCCTGTGACTACCAGCAGCTGCTCAGTGAGGGAAACAGAAAATAATAATTTGTATATAAATTTTCCCTTGGCTCTTTTTGCTGGTCCATGTAGGACCAGCATGGATAGTTGGCCCCGGTGAATATTTGACATTTTCTCCCCTTAAGGCTTTGATCTATAGGCTACCACTAAAATGAGGCTGCATTTAAAACTGTATTCTAACTTATATTTTAATCAACTGTTTGGTTTTTTTAAAAAAATCTTTTTACTGTATTTATATTCAGTGTTAACCGCCCTGAGCCCGGTCTTGGTCAGGGAAGGCGGGGTATAAATAAAAAAATTATTGTTATTATTATACAGAGGTGAGCATCTATTTTACTTTGCCTGGTCAGCAGAATGGCAATCTGCTCTCTGCACTATGGGCAAAATGTGGCCCGACTCCCCATCAACTCATCAGGAAAACCTTACTGTAGGTCTGGATTCATGTATGGTTGCTATTGCACAGGAAGCGCTCATCATATTGAGTTGAGCCATGGGGGACGAGGGAGGGAGATGAGAATCGGAAAAAGACAATAGCTGATCCATCTTTCATAGTGCTGCGGGAGGGCAGAGGGAGGGAGCGGAGCGCGAGCCAACAGCTCTCCTTGTGTAGGTGAGAAGATGGCAGCCAACACTTTCTACGGGGTCCTGCTGTGAACCTGTCCTTCTTGTGCTAATTTTGCTCTTCCAATGGTAGTCTGCTCAGGAGTGGATTTTTGGTAATGTGGTGCCCTGTGTGAGATCAAAAATGGCCCCCTCCCACCCAAAATAGTTCTAACTTTGAGTAGGTACCCATGTAAATACAGGTTGTTGTTATTGTTGTTATCTTGCACCCCCTTGACTCAGTACCCTGTGCAGGGGAACTGCCCACACCGCCCTAAATCCAGCGCTGCTCTGCTTCTCCTGAACTGTGATAGGACAGAAAAAAGGATTGCAATACAATGTTGGTCCTTGCTCCACCCACCATCAACTTTGGCTCCACCCACCATTGGCTCTAATCTCACTTACTTTCCCTGTGGGTCACTGGCACTTCAAAGAAAAGTTTTCCCCATTCCTGGTTTAAACAAGCCACAGTTCTATGAGTCTGGACATCACAGGGAAGTGCGGTTTGTTTCAAAGTGACTTCCAATCCAAAAGAATAAGAGAGGGGAAGCACACATGCTTGGAGCTCACCAAAGCTTGTTCATGTCACAGGAAACTGTGGTTTTGCATGACATCTGAACCATGCCTTTTTGAGTGACGATGGCTCTGGGATGCTCAGAACTGTTAAGAATCCACATTCACTGTTCCTAAAAAGCCCTTCAGCATTATTTGGCTTCTGCGGTAGCTTTCCTTCATGAATTTCAAAACTTGGCTGGTGCTTTGAGTGGCTCTTCACAATCCAAACTAAAACAGATTTTTTTTTTTTAAAAAAAAACCCCAACCTCCAGCTTTTCCAGCTAGCAGCCAATTTGGGAATGAAAGCAAAGGGAAGCTGATTTAAGAGGCAGAAATTATTTTAGCCCTGCTGTGTTTGTCTTGGATATGATTTTGAACAAATTCGTGGAGTGTCTTAACATGCTGTGGCATTACAAGGTGGTTGTGTTTTTTTATGCATTCCAAGTCAAGCTAAAGCCATTTTCTAGATTCTGCTAATCATTTTGTGGGCATATTTTGAGCCCAGACTAGTGCTTAGCAGACATCATGGGGTTCAAGTTCTTTGTAATTATTTCTAGCAAGTATCAACACTTGGCTACAGCATCGCTGGGCTCAAGCACAGCCGCAGCAGGGAGTTGCCGCTCCTTATCTATGAGTTTTTGGTCTGGGCGAGGAAAGACCAATTTGCTAGAAACCCAGGCACAGGGGTAAATGGCTGTTCCGCTTACTGCCTCTTACTATATGGGATGGTCTGATTCAGAGTGGAAGCAAACATTGCACACCAATGCATGCAATTAAAACCCTCACAGCTACTTTCTTCATTTTTGGAAATGGCTTCAGATGGGAGGCAGATTTTATTGGGGTGGGGAGCAGGGTTATGAAGTATTCCCAAACTCTGGTGGGGGAAACAGTGTGCTCCTTCTGGGGCACAATGTCCAGCTTTGGTCCTCACCCTGCACTCAGCTCTCCCCCATGGCTCCCAGAAATTGTCAGCATGCAACAGTGGCCACACCCTGGGAACGGCTTTGACTGGTTGGCTAAACCAGGTGAGGGTAGCTGAACGGTCTCAAACCTTCGGTTAATTAGGGGCTTCACCTGCATGCAGACACAGGCTCCAGCAGATTGAGCAGACAAGACCAAGAGTGGGTCTAATGGTTAAGAAGGCAGTTGTAGTTGAGTAAGATTGTCCTCCATGAACACGGTTTTAACAGTGAGTCCATAAGTGATTGTTGAGGCCAAGTCTGGATCTACACGTCTTTCCACAGTGGGGACATAGGTTTCTGGGGAGGAGTTGATCACGGTGAGGGTTTGCCAAGCGTGCCTTCCTCTTAGCATGTTTCTCTCTTTCGTCCTGAGTTCAAGCGTCTTCAAAGCCCATGACACCTTTAATAAAGGTTGTTGTCCAATTGGAGCACTCGCAGGCCAGTGCTTCCCAGTTCTCGGTGTTTATACTACATTTTTAAAGATTTGCCTTGAGACAGTCTGTAAACCTCTTTTGTTGACCACCAGCATTACACTTTCCATTTTAACGTTCGGAATAGAGTAGCTGCTTTGGAAGACGATCATCAGGCATCCGCACAACATGACCAGTCCAACGAAGTTGATGTTTGAAGAATCATTGCTTCTTGTACTTATACTTGGTTTTGCCCGCACAGAAAGCAGTACTGGTCTAAACAGACCATTGGCTCAGTATACGTGTATAAGACTTGGTGGTGGCATAAACCATCCAATGGCTACTGTAAAGTGTTGACACTTCATTCCGTTTGTCAGCTACAACTACAAGCTTTCTGTTTGTTTTTTCTTAAGTGTCACAAATAGCAGGTTGGCATTCTGATGCCCTAGGGTACTATAGGACACCTGAGTCCACTGGCAACAGTCCTCTGCGACCAAAGGTCAGGCAAACATTAGTCACAGTGGTACTGTGGAAATGCATTAGTTTCTGAAAGTTTATGGATGCCTGGAGAATTTGAAATTAGCCCTGTTTTGTCCCGAACAATCAAGCTGCATTTTAGACCTCATTTTCTTGCATCTATTCTAAGCTCCCTTATTAAATAACGTGCCGTCTGATCGAGGTCAAATAGCTGTTCAGCAAAATACTGATGGACGCTTTAATCATATGTTTGTTCCTTTTCTAAAAACACAAAACAACATTTTTTTTACTGCCTGAAAAGGAATTATTCTGGAAGATTAAAATAAGAGGTCATTAGAAGGCTTTGGGGTTGCTGTTGTTTTCTGAAACCCGACTGTTTGTTTGTTTTTATTAGACAAGCAGCAATGTTCGTGGCACTTTTGCAAAGGGACATAAAGACACACACAAAAAGAAACAACACAAGCATGGTCCTTGCTTGATGGAGCTAGCATTCTAAATTTCAGTAGCAGAAGGGGAAAGCAGGTTCAAAGGGTTGTTAGATAAACAAGAGCAAATGCAGCTACCTGTATTTAACCTTTGTTTCCACTGATGGGGAGAAGTGAGAGGTGCGCTTTTGTTACACCCCAACTGCAAATCTCAGAGCAATTTAACAGTCAATCCTTCCTCACAGGAAGTTCTGGGAATTGTAGCTCTGTGATGGAGAATAGGGGTTTCTTAATAACTACCAGCACCCTTCACAAACTAGAGCTCCCATAATTATTTGGTAGAAGCCATGACAGTTTAAAGTGGTAGCGCGGTGCTTTAAATGTGTGGCCGTGAAAAGTATTTCAAACTATCTAGCTCTGAAAATACAGTGTTATGCATCTGCTGTGATTTACGGAGTGCCATGTATGCTTTGTTTCTCGCACTCAGGAACAGTAATTGTAAATATTAGTATAGACGGCGTGCAGCCCAACTGCTCAGGGAATGAATCTGTCAGTGGCAGAATGCTTGCAGCCCGGCATCTGCATAGGGAGGGATATGCATCAAAGCTTAACACAAACCTGGGAACAGGTGAACCTGGGAGAGCGGCTGGTCTGAGAGCTGGAAAACCGAAGGAAAGAGACTTCTGGGAGTCTGGGACCTAATGCCCCAAGGGAGTTGGGCTGAGGCCAGGGAAGGACTTTGGTCCTTCAGGTTTCAGCAAGGCTGGTTAATACGCTGGTTAAGATGGTCTCTGATCCAGCAGGGCCGTTATGCTCTAGGGTGCATCATCTTTGGACAGCAGTTGATGAAAGTTTACTTGCATGTAGTAAACCAGCACCTCAGGGAAAGACGTATGCTAAACCTCTCTCTCTGGTGGGAGTGTTTTTGTTTGTTTAAATGTGCAAAGTGTTCAGATACCTGGGCTGGTTTATTATTATTATTATTATTATTATTATTATTATTATTATTATACTTCTCTGAACTGGATTCTCGTCTTATAAACAAATCAGTAAACAGCTCACAGCTGTCCAATGCAGGCCTTTATCATCCATTACCGTACTATATGAATCATTTTCTGGTGTAGTCTTGTAAAAACCAGTTACGTTGGGTTGTGTGCGCAGCTCATGCCATCCCTTCACCAATAAGATTTGTCATTCTCCCATCAGCCCATTTTCTCTCTTATAAATTTGTTAGAGGAACACTTTTACAGCCTCAGTTTTACGATGCATGCCATAAATATTTCACTAGGTGATTGCCAGTGTGAAAGTAGGTTTGTTACCAGATAAAATGCCACAGAATATTTAGAATGGAAATGCCACTCTTCTGTTTTACATTTATTGAACAACATTGACCTGTGTCCTGGGCCTCATTTTTTCCTTCCAGTATGATGGGAATAAGAGGCATAAATTTTCAGGGGAATAAGTCGTTTCCAAGGTATGGAAAAGATCAACCAACTACAAAGCCACATCTGCTGTATTTCTATCAGCTGAAGAACTCATTCAGTTTATTTTAGATAAACCAAGCCTTAATGCTTGATACGTTCCGCAATGACTGATATAGTACAGTTAAATCTTGGCATTTGGTAATACAGCAATAGGCATAAATGTTCCCTTGTAGGACAATTTTATTTCCTGAAGTGTGCATAAAACAAATAGGAAGGCTTGTCTCCATCCTTTAGATTACATTTCTTGCCATTGACAATATAAAGGAATGGCTGTGTTAACAGGCCTCTGCTTGTAAAAAACACTTCACTAATCAGTTATCAGCCTGTATCAAGAATTCTTGGCCCCCTTTAAGGAGGGCTATTGAGACCCCAAATCCTACCAGGATTTTCCTGAATCCTCTTTCTTTTTCTGAATTAAAAGGGGGCTGTGGATAGCAGATCCTGCAGGACCCCAAGTACAGATGATGCCAATATTTTATCTAGCCCTTTTTTCTTTTCCCCAGACAAGGGTTGAATAGGGCATGCCTTGTATCCAGTTGAAAAATGTTGGTACAAACAGGGGATCTTTGCATTCCTTATTTGATAATTTGCCTATTGTGTGATGGTTTTGGTGAGAAGCTTCCTTACATCATGCCATAAATCTTGTTCCATAACAGGAGGTGTGGCTACAGCAAAGCAAAGCAGGACCCCGAAGAAGAAAAGATGCATTTTCATAATGGTCACAGTGAGTAAAGTTCAGATAATACGCTAGAAAACTGCACTGCCTTCTAGTATTTTTATCTTGATGTGGTATAATACATAGCATTATAGTTCTATACTGTTTAGGGGTAGGCAGAACCAATGGGCTCACCTTCTCTGGCTTTTGGTAGAAAGTGGAAAGGGTTTATAGGTAGGCAAAATAGGTAGAACATGAGACTCTTAATATCAGGGTCATGGGTTCGATCCCCACACTGGGCAAAAAGATTCCTGCACTGAAGAGGGGTTGGACTAGATGACCCTTGTGGTCCCTTCCATCTCTACAGTTCCATGATTCTGCAGTTCATTCCAGTTCAGTAAAGAGAAGATGACAGAATCTTACCCCTTGCTAGATCCAGTTGATGGGTAACATTAAGGCCACAACTTTATGGATTGCAAATTAAATGTGAGTGCTATTGGCATAGGCATTGGCTGAAGACTATAACGGACTCATGCCCCAGTTGACAGAGTCTATGTAGGTAAACCCATCGGGGCAGCAACATCAGGGTTTGCCTGACAGAAGCTTACCACGAGGTTCCTGTGATCCCGGCATGGCCCTAGCCCATCAAGCGGACTTCGGACGAGATCCAGGACCCGTAGATTCCTTTAACGGAATACCTTTTGATCATTGAGGGGCAGGTGATGACCACACCTCCCCTCCACACACAAAATTAAGCCAATGCCTAACCACCAGACCTGGAACGTTGTGGCAATTGCAAAGGGGGAAGGAAAAAAAAAAAAAAACAAGTGGCCAGTGCCAATTTGCCAAATGCATAAAAATTCCTACCCAGCCCCTGTCCCAAGATAGGCGACTCACACATAGTGCAAAACAAGGCTGAGAACCGACACGAAGGGCGGGAGGGCGGGTGTTCAGCAGCGCCAATCAAGTGCCTAGGGCACTTTTGCGCTGATGCTTATATAATTCCTTAACCACCCCCACCCCTTTCCTGATTGGCTGTGACCCATGATGCCTATTTAGAGAAATGAAACTTAGACCTAGAAACGAAACCTACCGTAGATTCTGGTGTATAAGATGACTTTTTAACCCCAGAAAAGAGGTTAAAAAGTCGGGGGTCATCTTATACGCTGGGTATGGGCGGCACGGAGCGGAGCCCAGCCTCCGCTGCTGCGGCAGCTCCGAAGCAGCAGCTGCGGCGGCGGGCTCTGCTCCGTGCCAGGAGAAAGCCGCCCGGCGTGGAGCCCGCCCCCCACGCTGCTTTTGGCGGCTTTCTCCCGGCGCGGAGCTGCCCAGCATATTAGGCGACTGGGCTTATAAGACGAACCCCCAAATTGCAGCTGCCAAATTGGGGGGTCGTCTAATACGCCAGAATCTATGGTACTTCGTCAGGGGTGTGTCCAGGGGCCCAGTCGCAAGAAGGACCGCCTTCTGAGGACGATCCCATTTCCAGCAATGCTGTCCTTACCAAATAAATAAATAAATAGCTAGCAGGAGGCCTGCACTGCAGGTGTGTTGTACCTTGAAGCATGTGAAGCAGGGATCTTGTGCAGACCCCCTTGTAACTATCCAAAATCTAGAGGAGTCATATTTTCTGCAACCTTTTTTCAATAATACCACCTTTGTGACTTTGAACTTTATATTTAATTTTAAATCCGGTGGGGTTTGATAGCTAGGACTGCAACTCAGTTTGTGACATCTTAATGGGATAATCGTATGAATTTAAGTTGAACTATCAGTTAAGAGTGCATTGAATTCGTATAGGGATAAAAACAGTATTTCTGAAGCAAGCAGCATACTTACTTTGTTGCTGTTGTTTATAATGCATACATATATCACAGCAGACATCATCTTAGAGAAAGGGAGCAATGTCTCTTTTAAAATGGCGCTTGCCACCTGCAATTTTTATGAACATTGGTATTAAAAATACAACCCCTTTATTAAAAAAATATACCCTACCCGATTAATCGTGATTCCCTTCGGTCTATTAAAAGTTTTTTTTAATAAATTAATCAAAGTGAGTAATAGATTAAATATTTCAGCCCTGGTGTGCACCAAATGTTTCTTAAGTAGCGCATAATGGTATCTTTGTGACAATGATATGCAGTGCTCACATACTCGGTTTTGTAATTAGTAAAATACATTTCCCTTTGCACTAGTGTTCCAGCTTGTTCAATTTTCAGTTCTGCTGCTCGCCAGTTCTTTTAACATATTAAACCCTTAATTTTATGCACAGTTAAATTACCAGGAGTGCGGACTTATATCGACCCACACACCTACGAAGACCCAAATCAAGCTGTCCATGAGTTTGCCAAGGAAATAGAAGCCTCGTGTATATCAATTGAAAGAGTTATTGGAGCTGGTAAGATTACCAATATCACCATTTACCCTTCACTCACACTATTGCTGTAACACCAGGATTCCGTTTTAGCATTGCGTGACCAGGCAGCGACCGCCCCAGCCCCCAGGGAACACCAGAAAGGAATAATGATTGGTGACAATGTGTTGTGGAATTAAAATTTGGCCATATCTTTATTAAACTTCCAAATGTAGGAAGACCTTGGCTTAGACCTTGCTTGTGTATCCCTCCCAGACCCCCAGCCGGGGGGAACTGGGGCTCATCAGGGTAAATGGGATATGGGGGTGCTCTGCGAGACGTTAGTGTAGCAGGCAGCCCAGCCCATATCCCCACACGCAGGGTCGTTCATTGATGACCTTTCAGTGTATGGCCAGTGACACCCATCTATATAACCCCTTTAAGAGGGAGACCCTGGAATCGCCGCCATGGCGGGGGGGGTCAGTTGCCACTTCACGCCCCCCCATAGTGGGGTTACCAGATGTCCCCGTTTCCCAGGGACAGTCCCCAGATTTGTGAATTAAGTCCCCAGACAAATTCCATCCCTGGAATGTCCCCGGATTTCATCTAATGTCCCTGGGAAATGCAGCAGCGGCAGTCTCAGCAGCCCGGAGCAGTTGGCTCTGGCTGACTTCAGGAGCTGCTCGGAAGTCCCCATATGATGGTGGTTCAGGGGCTCTAAGATGCAGCTTCCAGGCTGCCTCCACCTTCCCTGACCCCAGCAACTAAGCTGTGAAGGGAGGCTTCACACTGCCTATCAGGGCTTGCGTGCATGCAGGAGGGGGCAGGGATCTCTCAGTTAGACAATGGGAAGCCTCGCTTCCCAGCTGAGGGATCCCCGCCCCCTCCTGCTTGCATGCAAGTAAGAATGGGATTGGGGCTGCTCCGATGGGAAGGGAGGCATTGCGCTGCCTGAGAGATCCCTGCCCCCTCCTGCTTGCACACAAGTAGGAAGTTGGGGTGGGGCTGCTCCTCAACGTGTAGTATTTTATTTATTTATTTATTTATTTATTTATTTATTTATTTATTTGGGAACAGTGAATTCAAACAATTGGTCGTACTGGGTTAACCAACCTCTTCATTGGTTATGCATTGTGTGACCCTCAAACAAGAATGGTCAGACAATAACTGGGAATGGTAATTGGGGGTTTGTTTTGTTCACAGGTGAATTTGGCGAAGTATGTAGTGGGCGATTGAAACCACCCGGAAAGCGTGAGTTACCAGTAGCCATTAAAACCTTGAAAGTGGGCTACACGGAGAAGCAGAGGCGAGATTTCCTGGGAGAAGCCAGCATCATGGGGCAGTTTGACCATCCCAATATAATTCACCTAGAAGGCGTCGTCACAAAGAGTATGTACCTGCTGCCAATGAGTTATAATTTGCTTATAAATGTCTTCTTGGCTTATGAAATGCCATTCAAGCCGCTATCTTGGTGGCCTCAATGTGCCTACCTGTGGCACCTGAGCTATTACCAACAGAGCTATTGAACCATTCGCATGGTCCCCTCGAATACTTTTCTGAACCCCATTAACGCCAACGCAAATCTGTGAGACAAAACTAACCAAACAAGGCTGGAACGCATCCAGACACAATTCATTCTTTGTCCTTCGCTTCTCCTGCTCTGGCAGAGGCCGTGATCCAGAGGCAGAGATTTTGCATGTGGTTCCCTTTTCCAAAGAGCACCCCCATCCCTTAACAACTAAAAGTAACGTAGGAAGCTATAAGAAACAGGGTGCCACCCAAAATGGCCATGCATTGTTGGGTCTCTCACCTTTACCACAATGCACAATTTCCCCAATGTTTTGATACTATTATGCAAGACTCTTACTTTGCCCCTGATAACAGCAAGCAATGATGCTCAATGGTGGTCTCTGGTAGGTGCGTAGCTGTCAAGGCATGAGTTGAATTGTACAAAACATTACCAGGGGCTGCGCACACTGCTGTTGCTTTCAGCATCAGGCTGTGTGTTCCGTGCAACATGCCGTTCCGCCCTCACGTGTCCCATTTTATAACACAGCCTTGTCGATTCCGCCACCAGACCTTCATAAGGATGCCAAGGTCGCTGGTTCAGAAAGCCTGCCACTTGCTTTTAATTTTTCTGGTTGAAGCGCCTACTCATTTGTGTCCTTAGTTTTATGTTCCGTAATGCGATGCTAATTTATTCAGCAATTACTCTCAACCTGCAGCACACAGATAATGAAGCATAAGGTCAAAGAAATATGATTTCCTTGTGATTGAAACAGAGGCAGTGAGCCAGAAGCAGCACTCCTAGGGGGTGGTGTCATGATGAGGTGGCATCCTTTTCATAATGCTGCCTTTAAGGGCCCGAGATAAGGGAGCTGCTCTGTACGACTCGCCTGTGATCTGCTATTAAAACCGGGCGCATCATCAATGCCACTGCAGTCTGCAGAGATTTTATGATAAATGAGGAGAAGGCAGAGCCCTTCCCTTGAATTGCTCATTTGTGATGCCTGAGCACATCAAGTTGAAGGAAACCCGTTCTGGTGCAAGGAAGTGCCATGGACTAACATTGCCCCACACTTGCCTATAAAACTACCTTTCCAGGATGGGAAATGTGGGCAAGAGTGATTGGCTTTAGCTTCTTGGGGATAAAGATCTCCACGTAAAAGGCTTGTTGGGAAATTGGAATCACAAAGAATACAGTCAAACCTCGGTTCCCAAACGCCCTAAACCTGGAAGCAAGTGTGCCGGTTTTCAAATGTTTTTTTGGAAGCCGAACGTCCGACGCGGCTTCCAATTGAGTGAGGACATTAACTTATGATCTGTGTGTGTGGTTTGGGAGCTGCATGGTCAGGGAAAAAACAGTGCTGTCCAGGGTTGTAAAGACTGCGGAGAGAATAATTGGTTGCACTCTTCCCACCTTGGATCTAATCTATGCTGCCAGGTGCCATAAGAAAGCTGCAGAGATAGCGCAGGATAGTGCACACCCCGGAAATGATTTCTTTCAGCTTCTGCCTTCTGGTTATAAAGACTAGGACTAGCCGCCTGAGGAACAGTTTCTACACAAATGCAATTTTGGTTTTAAACGCGTTGTAAGGAGTCTGTATGGGAGTATATTGTATTTAAAAATGGGGTATCAGATTTTTTAGGGGGCTAACCAGGTTGGGATAGCTGGGATAGCAGGCTGGTTGGGTTTAATTATCTTATGTAGATTTTTCAATTTCATTGTTCTGTATGGGACAATGACAATAAAGACTATTGCATCATATCGTATCATAAGCTGAATGCGCTTCCGGAATGGATTACGTTTGACAACCGATGTTTGACTATAGAGACTATACCTGTCTTCTATGTTCAGGGAGGTCCAAAGCGTAGGTATTGCCACACTACAATCATCATCATCATCATCATCATCTGGCTGGGTTTTCCCAGCTACTACAGCCCAGTTCCTACATGATTCGGACAGACCTACTGATGAGTTGATGCCCATCTCGGACCCTCACCAGCAGAACATAGTGACCAGTTCAGTTTATAAAGGGAGAGGCAATTCTTTTATTCAAAAGAAACAATCCCCTTGTGTCCTTAGGCAGCCACTCTCACATCCCAGATTTTTCTCCAGGGTCACTGTGGGAATAAAATGGGGGAGGAGAGATGTTCGGCTCCTTGAAGAAAGGACAGGATACGAATGTTCATTTAAAACCTTTTGAAAAGAATCAGCAATTACTTTTTGTCTGCACTTTTGTCTGCTAGGTAATGAAAATTGATTTAAGCAGAAAGCTGTATGTGTTCTACCAGCATTTCATTGAATTTATAAGGTCAGGAGCAAGTCACGCTCATTATTGCTGTGTCACTCGAGCATTTACGTATAAAAACGGAGTGTAGGCTATATATAATTACCTTTAAAACAACTCGGTCATGAAATTAGTCTAATGGGGTTGGGAAAACATTGCTACTGTTGTCAACAATCAGGTAATAAAAATCTTTATTGTGTGTTACCGTGATTGAGCATCTTAACTTTTTTTTATACTTGAGGTGATTCACGCAAATGTATTCATGCATTTGCTAGCGATACATATATTCAGCATTACAGAAGGGAATTTGCAAACATCCCGTCCCAGGGTGGGGGGATTAGCCAGGTTCCTAATGTGCAGTGCTAGTGTACAACCAGGTGCAAATATGTACCAGTACTGAGGTCTTGATCTGGGCCTCCCTGAATTTTTGGACATAACTGTAGATGAAGACATGCATCCCCATTCATCATGCATAGCACACAAATAGGGCTGTGTACAGACTATGACTTTAAAGCACATTTGAAGCACCTTAAACCCACTCAAAGAATTATGGGCCCTGTAGTTTGTTGAATTGTAACTTCGTGGGGTGTAAACTACATACCCAGAATTCATTGGGAGGGAGAACATGATTTGAATGTGTTTTAAAGGTACAATAAGTACACAGCCTAGAGTTTGCTTGGCATCTCTATGAGGAAAAGTAAATCTCCAGCTTACACAAACATACATTGCTTGAGTATGGCGGGGGGACAGAGGGACCTGAAAGCTTATTTTAAAGCTATGTTTTATTATTACAGTGGTGCCTCGCAAGACGAAATTAATTCGTTCCGCAAGTTTTTTCTTCTTGCGAGTTTTTCATCTTGCGAAGCACGGTTTCCCATAGGAATGCATTGAAAATCAATTAATGCGTTCCTAGGGAAACCGCTTGC
>JAXCMG010000073.1:1796573-1828073 GCA_034642415.1 Podarcis siculus | reverse complement strand
CCCATAGGGAAATTCGTTTTGCGAAGCGCCTCCAAAACGGAAAACCCTTTCGTCTAGCGGGTTTTCCGTCTTGCGAGGCGTTCGTCTTGCGGGGTACCACTGTACATTTTTGTAGTGCACTGGTTTTTATATATAAGGTGTACATTCTTTGTTTCCTCTTGTAAACCGCCTTGAGTATAGTAAGATCGAAAGCTGGTATACAAATTAAAAGTGATGATGAGTGATGAAAGTGGTTTACAAACAAAGATAAGAGAATAAAACCAGGAAAAATCTACAGCCATACTTTAAAACAGTCAAAAGTTAAAATACTGAAACAGATTAAAATGATCTCCACTTTCTAAGCCTCTTGTCTAAATAAGAATGTTTTTAGAAGTTGCCGAAAAGAGTACAGTGAAGATGCTTGCTTGATATCAATAGGCAGGGAGTTTGAAAGTGTAGGCACTGCCACACTAAACAATAGAGTTCTTAAAAATGTTTCGCCTCAGGTAGAGAGGAGGATGACACAGATGCCCAGTTCCTTCTCCTCTTCGGAGACCGCTGGATTCTTCTCTGTCCATTCGGTCACACGGATCTTCCTTCTTATGTGGGTTCATAATTCAGCCAGGGTTGGTACCACTTTTATCTGCCAGCTCTTCGGTGTTGGAGATATACGTGCAGCCACTTCAATTTGCATGAAAGTGGCAGCTCTGAAAGGTACACAGCGCCCAAAACCAACACCGGAGAGCTGCCGCAATCATGCAAGCTGGGGCAGTCCTTTTTTGTAGACCCCAATGTAGAGGTGCTGAATCGTACAATCTCATCCTGGTGACAATTCACTGGGGGCTTAGCTACACCAGAGATAATTGCCTGAGTGAGAACATCTCCCAAATGCCTGAGCAAGGCCAGTGCTTTGCTGTATCCTAGATACGAACTTTGATCCCATTCATCTTGCTTGATAGCCTTCAGAGCACCTAGCCAAATGGCTTCTAGAGTACTTCTGTCCAAATGAGATATTCCTGAGCAGTGCCGGATTTACGTATAAGCTAAACAAGCTATAGCTTAGGGCCCCATTCTGCAATAAATTTAAAGGGGGGAGAAACTGGATGTACATTTCCAAAATATAAGATAAAATAAAAATAAAATAAAACCTACATACAGCAACAGTGTTTTGTGTTGTGTAGGCTCCTGTGATGTAAGTAATGGGCCCCGCCTGCTAGCCTGCTCCCTAAAATATCACTGGTTTGGTCATTTCTGTATATAGGGTGCCTACATTCTGCATGTGCAAATGGCTTTCGATACCTATTAGGTCCACAAATGACCATATAGCATATATTCAACATAAATAAACAGCGACAATTTGTTGTTGACAAAGGACAGCTGGACACGTAAAGGGCCCCATTACCTTAAGGAGCTTAGGGCCTCATCAAACCTAAATCCAGCCCTTTTCCTGAGATCAGCATGTAGAAGAAGTCACAAAATAAGGCAGAGTCTTCAGCTAGGGTCTGTGTTGTTTACCAGCAAATTCTGACTTGACATTTCTCATGGCTCAGAGAACAGTGTACTGCATTTGAGAAACGTCTTTGTTTGTATTTAAACACACTGCCTGTAACTTTCATTGGATCGCCATGTAGTACTTTGTTGTGCATGTTGTACTTTGAGATGGAAAAGTAAAGGTCCTTGCCAATTTTCCCACCCTACTTAATTATGGTGAATTGCATACTCTCCCAGGTGCAGCTTTTATAAGGATTTTGTCTCTTCATATTTAAGCATCTAATTTACATTGAAAGCTCACTAAATCACTAGTTTTCAGCAGCGTGAATAAAGGTGGACTCCACGATCGAAAATGGCCACATAAATTCTCTGAGAATAAACCTTGATCGTGAGAACAAACCTTGGCTATACCTCAGGGTTAGCAAGGAGAGAGCTTAGCCACAAGCTCAGATCTAGACAGCACACTAACTGAGCCAAAACTTTGCTTAGTTCAGCACAGCATGTGAATAAGCAAAGTGACTATGACTATAATGATTCCAGGGCTGGATCAAAGAAGCATTTCAATTTAAAGCGTTGTAAATTTAAACAGGGGAAAACAGGTAGAGAAAAACAGGGCTCCACTTCGCCATCTGGTGGCACGATGTTATATGGAACATACAACACATATAAATCGCTTTTTCTTTACCAGTCTAGCTGAGTCCCAGGAGTGCACATGTTCACACAATCCCAGTAACCCTTGGTTTGCTCATTTTGTCATAATATATATAGTGACCGTCCAAAGTTGAAAACTTACTGACTTGTTTGCGAAAACGCAAAATTTGCTGTAGGATGTTCCATGACTTACAACTGAAATGGTTTTGATTTTCTTCATCTAGGTAAGCCAGTCATGATTGTAACCGAATACATGGAAAATGGATCTTTGGATACATTTTTAAAGGTAAGTCTTAAAAAGTGTATCAGCATCAAATCATCCCCATGCCGCTTTAAGACAGTACAGTGGTACCTCAGGTTACATACGCTTCAGGTTACAGACTCCGCTAACCCAGAAATAGTGCTTTGCTTCAGGATGAGAACAGAAATTGGGCTCCGGTGGCACGGTGGCAGCAGGAGGCCCCATTAGCTAAAGTGGTGCTTCAGGTTAAGAACAGTTTCGGGTTAAGAACAGACCTCCAGAACGAATTAAGTACTTAACCAGAGGTACCACTGTACTTGTGCTTTGAAGAAAAGTAAGAATGATTTCCTTTTAGAAACAATCCTTGACAGGATGTTGTTGTTGTTGTTTTTAATTCAGTTTATATACCACCCTTTATCTAAAGATCCCAAAGTGGTGTACAACATTAAGAATCTAATTTACACAGCATAATAATAAAAACATAATACGCTGCATAATAATTAAATGTAATCATCTTCAACAAATAAATAAACTTATACACACCAGAGCCTATTTTATCATTTGCAAGAAGCTGGAGAGAAATTCACTGTGAAGAATATATTCTGCCATGTTTTTTGGATGTTGCTATTCTTGCTCGTATCTTTTCATTCCAATATTTGTTTCCTTTCCCAAAATATTTTGGTGGCATTCAATGTTGGTTGCTTGTCCCACACTTGCACATTTTACACGTGAAAAGTCTATTCTTCTTTTCTGGTGGGGTGGGAAAGATAATTTTCAAATGCAAAATGTTGGTTAGCCTTCTTTCTAGCTTTGACAATTGTGGTCATTCTTACTGGTGAAGCCTTTGAAAGGTTTCCATTTTCCATTTGCCTCTTGCTATAGAAGGTCTTTTGTCCCTTTAGGATGGTTTGCAAGGAAACGATAAATACAGCATGTTTAGACTTTTAAGCATTGCTTTTTACCCATGGGTAGGCAAACTAAGGCCTGGGGCCGAATCCAGCCCAATCACCTTATAAATCCGGCCCGCAGACAGTCTGGGAATCAACGTGTTTTTACATGAGTAGAATGTGTCCTTTTATTTAAAATGCATCTGTGGGTTATTTGTGGGGCCTGCCTGGTGTTTTTACATGAGTAGAATGTGTGCTTTTATTTAAAGTGCATCTTGGGTTATTTGTGGGGCATAGGGATGCGTTCTTTTTTCTTTCTTTTTTTCAAAATATAGTCCAGCCCCCCACAAGGTCTGAGGGACAGTGGACCGGCCCCCTGCTGAAAAAGTTTGTTGATTGACCCCTGTTTTTTACATAGTCTTTAAACTGACATTTTTAAATTTCAATATTTATACTCTGCTTTTCCATCCAAAATGATGCCCAAAGTGGCTAACAGTGATACACACACACACACACACACACACACACACACACAGTTTGAAAAATGACCTAACAATAAAAAAAATGTTTCACTACCCTATAAATAAATAAAAATGATTCAGTATCTAATGAGAGAAATACCACTTTAGTTTACAAATGGTCTAACATTTGTTACTGTCTTTTATATCAACATTCAGCGTCTCTTTTCAGGGTGGTTTAAAGATCCAATAATAAAACATATTTTTCTAAGATCAATTATAAAAAACCTGTTTCTCTACATATAATATTTCTTTTAAAGAAGTATTTTATTGCTGTTTTATTATGTGTTATATTTCATTGCATTTTGTTGCTGCTGTTGGTGACTTCAGGTGCCATGTACAGGAAGACTGGGGGTACAAATTTAGGAAATAATTTGAAAAAAAAATATTTTATTTTCTTTTTACAAGATTTAGATGCAGGGATTCAGCCAATGACTTGATGTTCCCATTCTGTTATTTTTACAGAAGAATGACGGGCAGTTCACTGTAATTCAGCTAGTTGGTATGCTGAGAGGGATTGCATCTGGAATGAAATACTTGTCTGACATGGGCTATGTACACAGAGACTTGGCAGCCAGGAATATCCTCATCAACAGTAACTTAGTGTGCAAAGTATCTGACTTTGGACTTTCCAGAATTCTTGAAGATGACCCAGAAGCTGCCTACACAACAAGGGTAAGTTCCTAGCCTGCAGCAGCAATGAACCGCCTGCCAAGCTATGAAAAATGGATGGGAAAATGCTAGAGTCTGGGTGGGGGCAGATGGTTTGGAGAATGTCCTGAATGGGTTTAGCTAAACTATGCAAGCTTTAGAAGGCATCTGAAGTATGTTGTTGTTGTTGCTGTTGTTTAGTCATGTCCGACTCTTCGTGACCCCATGGACCAGAGCACGCCAGGCACTCCTGTCTTCCACTGCCTCCCGCAGTTTAGTCAAACTCATGCTGGTAGCTTCGAGAAAACTATCCAACCATCTCGTCCTCTGTCGTCCCCTTCTCCTTGTGCCCTCCATCTGTCCTTCCAGTGAGCACTCAGGGCTGATTTCCTTAAGAATGGACATGTTTGATCTTCTTGCAGTCCATGGGACTCTCAAGAGTCTCCTCCAGCAACATAATTCAAAAGCATCAATTCTTCGGCAATCAGCCTTCTTTATGGTCCAGCTCTCACTTCCGTACATCACTACTGGGAAAACCATAGCTTTAACTATACGGACCTTTGTTGGCAAGGTCTGAAGTATAGGAAGTTTTTAATGTTTGACGTTTTGTTACGTTTTCATATATGTTGGAAGCTGCCCCAAGTGGCTGGGGCAACTCAATCTATCTATTTGATTTGGCATAGGCAAACTCGGCCCTCCAGATGTTTAGGGACTACAGTTCCCATCATCCCTGACCACTGGTCCTGTTAGCTAGGGATCATGGGAGTTGTAGTCCCAAAACATCTCGAGGGCTGAATTTGCCCATGCCTGTATTTGATGATGCCACAATGCTGTGCCTGATGTTGTCGTGTTGCTGAATGTCAGTAAATAAAACCCCAAACAATCAAGCGATGACAATGACTTGTTAAATTTTCCTGCTTTTACCATACAATACATATTTCAGAGTCTGCAGCAGAACTCCAGCTGCCTAGCAAGGAGTAATTGAATCAAGCACCAGTATGTCTGTTTCAGAGTGCGAACATGTAGACGGATCATTTTGGGCTTGACCTTTGCCTCCCTCCCGTTTTCCTTACCAATTTGAATTCAGCGCTAGTCTGTCATTAACATCCCAAACCTCAGGATTTGCTGGATGTGCAGCCTTGACCTGGAAATTGTCAGGTGGTGTTTCTGGTACTCTGGAGTCATCTTCTCTGGAGTCCACGCTGTGCTGACAGCTTGCTTGCTTGCTTGGATTTCTCCCCCACTAGCTACCATGACCTAATTGAGATGTGAATTCTATACATGTCCTGGTGTTCAAATGAAATTTAAACAAGCCTTCAGGACAGGCAATTAGTAGTCAGCCAGCAAGGCACATATAGACTGAGATAATGTGGAAAGAGGCTTTCATGCTCTCAAAACAGATTTACATTAGCAATTCGACATCACTTTCCCACCCCATTCAAGCCAGAAAATGGTCTCCCTTGGCACTCTGAAAACAAAACAAAACCAACAGCCGCATTTTCTCAATCTGTTGTTTTTTTTGCCTTCCTAGGGAGGGAAAATCCCAATCCGATGGACAGCTCCAGAAGCCATCGCCTTCCGCAAATTCACTTCTGCCAGCGATGTCTGGAGCTATGGGATTGTGATGTGGGAAGTGGTGTCCTATGGGGAGAGACCTTACTGGGAGATGACCAACCAAGACGTAAGTATTTCAGTTGCCCTTCCTGGCAGAAATCTCTTTAGCTGCGGAAGCAGGACGCCGCATGCATCCATGATTCCCAACACGTTTTGTTGTTGCCGATAAGTATCTGAAGTAGGCGGCAGGTCTGGAAACGTTACTGTTGAATCCATGAGTAGGTAGGAGGGTCAGGAGAGAAGCAGTAACTGATTGGGCACACGAAATGGGCTTCTATTTGTGCTTCTAGGTGATTTCTGTGCATGCTTTATTGCTGCATGTACTTCTGAACGGGGAATGTGATATGCAATTTAACCCACTTGTTTGCCTGCAAAGACCAGGCTGCAAGCCTACTCAAGACCTGAAGGAGACTGATCTGCACCATGAATTTGTCACAGAGTCAAGGCCATTTGACGCCCTCTCCACAGTGGTGCTGGCTTGAGTCAGGCTTCGGGAAGGAGGCGCAAGGTTCTTGCAGGGTCCTAGAGCCCTCCCACCTTCTTCCCAAAGCCCAGTAAGCGCTTGCCTGGCTTTGAGAAGGAGGAAGGAGAGTTCTGGGACCATGTGAGAGCCCTCACACATCATTCCTGAAGCGGGACAAGCGCTTAGAGGGCTTTGGGGAGATGCGCTCCTCAGCTGCAATCCTGGTGTGGCTGCACCACTCTCACTGCCCTAAATCCACCCCAGAAGATGTTCACTGAACTACAATTCCCATCATCCATTGGCCCGGCTTGCTAGGATTGACAGGTTCTATAGTTCAGGAACATCTGGAGGGCCAAAGGTTCCCCACACCTGATACAACATTGGAGAAATTGTGGGAAATATACCCTATTTTTCGCTCCATAAGACACACCTGACCATAAGACACACCTAGTTTTTAGAGGAGGAAAACAAGGGAAGAAACGAAACGGTGGATGTATGATTTTTGTGGTTCATGCTGTGGCACAGACATGTGATCTGATGGTGAATTTGGGGTGACCCAATGCAAAAATCCTGAGGATCCATGTGGATCTGTGCTTTGTAACCACGTTTTTGCGCAATTGCGGCCCCACGCAACAGTGGGTGTGTGATTTTTTTGGTGCAAGCTGTAGCCATGGACATGTTATGTGATCTGATGGTGAATTTGGGATGACCCAATGCAAAAATCCTGAGGATCCATTGGCTTTTACCTCCCCCCTCCCAGGCAGCCTCCACTGGTGTCCCTTATCTCTCTTCCGATCCCACCGATCAGCTGTTTCTTTTCAACACTCCCTTCCCTCTTTTTTGCCTTAGTCTTTTCCTTAGCTAGAGCAGTTTTTTGCTACTCCTTTTCTTCTAATTTCTCTCCTTATTGCTTTAGTCTTTCTGTCTCCTCTCCTTACAAGTTTGCTGTCTTTACTTCCCCACTCCCAGGCAGCCTCCTTTATCTCTAGTGTCCCTTATCTCTCCCCCCCCCCCCCCCCCCCCCCCTTCCCCCCCCGCCCCCTTTTCCCCCCCCCCCCCCCCCCGATCGGCAAACGATCAGCGGCTTTGTTTCAAGACCTACTTCCTCTTTCAAAAAAAAGAAGAAGCATGATCTGCTTTTTGCCCCTGGGCAATTCGGCTCCAGGGACCACACATTCGCTCCATAAGACACACAGACATTTCCCCTTACTTTTTAGGAAGAAAAAAAGTGCGTCTTATGGAGCGAAAAATACGGTAAATGATGGCTAGACTTAGCTGCCCAGTACTGCCTTGCCAAAGTTCAACTGTTCAGTATGGCTGAGTTCTGAGTTGCACAAACACACACACACAAAATACACACACACATGGATATGCATTATGGAAATTCTCCTATTCCCCTTTTTGGGTAAGAGCAGCGGGAACATGATGCCAGTATTCATAAAGGCAGGCATAGCCATGGAAATCAAAGGGAAGATTTCACACCTCCCTGGCTAGCCAGTCAAGCAGCAGCTGTTTTACAAAAACCTGGGGAAATGCTCCCAGTCTCTCTTTGCAGCCCCTTTCATTGCCAGCCCTTTCTTTCAGTAGCGCAAACACACTTTATTGCAAAGTGAAACAACAAAGCCAGAACAGGTTCTCTTGGCAGAAACATTGTCATCCCGTGAATAGGCCTTAATTCAGCATCCATCAGTATTATTTTTTTAAGGATGAAGGGCTGTCATGGGATAAATGCATTTTTATTACTCAATTCAGAAACACTGACAGGCTCGCACAGCTTAATCCTTGAGGGCCATGAATATTGCTAACCAGTGAGATTCCTCTGGGAAAAGAGAGGAGGCTGTGTGGTCTGTTTGGTAGTGTTTGAGCGGGCCTTTGCCCATGAATGAGTATTAGGGAAGTGTGCATTTTCCCTTTTTAACATGCTTCAATCCCCCTTTTGTACTCCCAATCTGGGCAAGGGAGATTAAATGCAGATAGCAAGCAGTGTGGATTGTACCACACACACACACACACACACACACACACAGAGAGAGAGAGAGAGAGAGAGAGAGAGAGAGAGAGAGAGAGAGAGAGACTCAATAAATGCTAACAAATGGGAAGGGAATTCTAATACGCATTAACAATTGCCATACAGAGTTCCAAGTTCAGTAGTCAGGGATGTCAACAGGATTCCCTGGAACTGGTACACACAATCTATTGGCAACAACTCCTTCTTAAACACATACAGCATGTGAATTTACACCGGCCCACCTCACAGGGCTGTTGCAAAGATAAAAAGAGGAGAGGGTAACACAGCCTTGAGCTCCTGGGAGAAAAAGATACAAATATATAAAGTCATTCATGGAAAGAAAATAAACATGGGCAAAGCCACAAAAGCCTTTGATTTGATTGATTCCAAGCTCTGCTTAATAACCTCCAGTGAAGGAAAGTCCGCAACCTCCCGATGGAGTCTGCTCCACTGTCATACAACTCTTAGGGTCAGAAAGTTCTAGTTACAGGTAGGTAGCCGTGTTGGTCTGCCATAGTTGAAACAAAATAAAAAAATTCCTTCCAGTAGCACCTTAGAGACCAACTGAGTTTGTTATTGGTAAGAGCTTTTGTGTGCATGCACACTTCTTCAGATACACTGAAACAGAATTCACCAGACCCTTATATATAGTGAGAGGGTGGGGAGGGGTATTACTCAGAAGGGTGGTGGGAATGGGTGATAGGCTGATAGGTGTGATATACCTGTTGACAACTGTTAATGACTGCAATTGGTCTTACAGGAAAAAGCAAGAGGTGAGATGGCAAAAAAAGCTTTATCATGTATAATGAGATACGAATCGTGCTGTGATTTACAGCCTGCTTTACTTAAAAGGGGGATGCGAGTGGCGCTGTGGGTTAAACCACCGAGCCTAGGACTTGCTGATCAGAAGGCTGGCGGTTTGAATCCCTGCAACGGAGTGAGCTCCCATTGCTCGGTCCCTGCTCCTGCCAACCTAGCACTTCGAAAACACATCAAAGTGCAAGTAGATAAATAGGTACTGCTCTGGCGGGAAGGTAAATGGCGTTTCCGTGCACTGCTCTGGTTCGCCAGAAGTGGCTTAGTCATGCTGGCCACATGACCCAGAAGCTGTACGCCAGCTCCCTCGGCCAATAAAGTGAGATGAGCACTGCAACCCCAGATTCGGTCACGACTGGACCTAATGATCAGGGTCCCTTTACTTAAAAGGCTCAGAAAAGGTTTTGTGGCGGCTGTCACTTGCTTACAGCTTCTAGGAGCCATAGGTGGGAGCTGAGTGCAGGGTGGGGACCTAAGCTGGACATAGTGCCCCAGGAGGAGCACAACGGGTCCTACACCAGAGGCTCTACCATTCCCATGTGTAGTTGAACCCCAAACTAGAATTCATCTTGGGGCTATTGATACATCTTGACATAATGAATTCCATAAATGCTATGCGTTTATAATTCTTCCAGTAGGGAAGAAGACTGCTTCTGTACACAGCGATTAAATGTGAAAAGACATGTAAAAGTGACTGAGGACTAGGACTACTTACCAAGAACCCAGCACTTGTTTTATACATCTCGAAAGCCATTATGATCCTTTCTTGGCAAGTAGTCAGAGGGCACTGGTGTGCTCAGCAAGACCATCTGGATTTTACAGACTATATTTTGTAGCAGAGATATTATGCCACAGAGACATTGTCATGGTGTGGTCATCAGAGGCAGATTGTTTGCTATTTGGTAGTCCTTGTTGTGGTCAAAACTAATTCCTACTGAGTAAGAAATCTCAGATAATATGGAATGTTACACATAGCCTGAAACATAATACAAACAAGACATATACAATTTTGCATCCACGCCAAACTCACTCTGAGATCAATCCATGCTCTTATTCTGGTTTCCAAATTGCCTTAACGTTGAAAAGGGGCTATCCTTCTAGTAACATACTTGTCATATCCCTTCTTACAGAATTCTAAACCAAAACCTTTTAAAATGTTTTAAAGGGGGACAGGTCAAATCATGCTTAACTCCATTACAATATTCACAGTGTGACGAAAGCTTTTCTGTTGATCAGTCTGCCATTGCTAGTATGAGGTAAAGAACCTTCTCCAATTCCCACAATTATTTTCCAAATTTACAGCTTTTCAGACCTGTGAAATTATCAGAAAACATTTCAAAGACCTTGTTTGCCATCCTGGTTAAAACAATGAGCATTGAGGAAGGATGTTCTGGAATCTGCTTTGACCTCCCTTAGGTGATTAAAGCTGTCGAAGAAGGGTATCGCCTGCCAAGTCCCATGGACTGCCCAGCTGCTCTTTATCAACTTATGTTGGATTGCTGGCAGAAGGAAAGGAACAGTAGGCCCAAGTTTGATGAAATTGTATGCATGTTGGACAAGCTCATCCGGAACCCTAGCAGTTTGAAAACGTTGGTGAATGCATCAAGCAGGTACCAAAACCAACCCCAAAAGTCATGTTGTGTCCTACTTCTGTCACGGTTTTCTAGGATTATCTCATCTGTTGTGATCCCTGATTGGATTGGACTACTTGAGGAGGGATGAAACAGAGGAGAAGCATCAACAAGGGGGAATAAGGGGCTACGGACAAAAGCAAAGAATAGGGCTGACCCAACTATGAGGCAGCCGCTTCAGACAGCAGAATTCAAGGGTGCTCCTTGTGGCCACCAGAGAAATGAGGGGAAGTGGCGGCAGCAACTTCCGGGTTCCGGCAAGGTCTTGGAAAACACCGCAAAGTCTCATGAGAGCCCCACAAAATCTTCCCAGAACCTGGAAGATGCAGTCTCAGAACCCTGGTAAATGAGGCTTCTGAAGGGGATGGCGAGGGAAGTCCATGGGACATCTTCCCATAAACAGGACAAAGCTGCCATTGGCAAAGAGCCAATAAAAGGGGTATTAAGAGTTGTGGGGGTGGGGCATGGGGCATTTCAGCCTCCTGAAACCACTATTTCCAAGCTGAAAAGTGAACCTGCAGAATATTTGGGTAAACTGTAAACCCTACAGTGAAATGCTCTTCTGACATTAACATGTGGAGAAGCTGACTATGGGCATCGCAGGGTCACACTTTCTTATTGCAATGGCACCTCTGGTTGCGGACGGGATCCGTTCTGAAGCTCTGGTCAGATCTCAAGTGGTCCGCAACCTGAGGGACCGCTTCTGCACATGTGCATGCGGCAAAACCTGAAAAAATACTTCCATGTTTGCTGCATTCGCATCCTGACGGATATGCAACCAGAGGTACCACTGTAATTGTTGCTGTTAACTCCATGCAAAACAAGACCGGAAGTGTAACACCCAAATGAGGTTTGTTTTTGTTTAGGTTTGTCTTAATCTGTATCTTGGTTTCTTTTTTAGAGTTTCAAATTTATTAGGTGAACACAGCCCGCTGGGAAATGGTGTCTACAGATCTGTAGGGGAATGGCTGGAAGCCATCAAAATGGGACGGTATACAGAGATTTTCATGGAAAATGGATACAGTTCAATGGACGCTGTGGCTCAGGTGACCTTGGAGTGAGTAGATTTCCTGATCCTTTTCATTGAAATAAGGGAGAAACCTGTTGGTTTGAAGCCAGTTAGAGAGTAAAGATAGAGAGTGAAGACTGGAAGCATTGAAGGGTTTTTCTTTGTTTTTCTTTTAACACCCATCCGATTCCATATCCTATATAAATGATAACAGACCAATGAGATAGCTGGCCTTATGGTTACCGCCAGCTGTTGGCAAAGCAGCTCTAATAAAGTAGCACATGAGTTTGGACGTAGCAACAGCATCCCAATTTTGGCACATGACTTGGCTTGTTTCTCATGTGACAAAGGCACTCTTGCCGAGTGCGCTGCAGTTAACGAAACTATGGGAGTTTTGAAGGCCTTAATCTTCTTTGCAAGCCAGGAAGTCTTGATTCCACAAACACCTTTGAATACCTGTGGGTGTAATGGCAGGAAGGGGAGGGAATCCACCCCCAATGTAATCTGGCCCAGAGCCACAGCTTCTTGTGGTGATGGAAACCATTACAGAGCAGCTTCGGAGCACCTTTCTTTCTGAGAAGTTCTCCTGCAGTCCAGAAATATAGGGATGCCTCCATTTCAAGGGAGGAAAGATGTTCTTAGTATCCTTGGAGATCTTGGCACATGCAAGCCTTTGGGGAAGTGAGAAGAGGAGAACTTCTTTTAATTCTTCCCCACAAAAGCAGAGAAGTGACGCCTTTAGGGGAAGTTTCTGCAGAGAAGGAATCCCATTAGAGGAGAGCAGAAAGCAAAAGGACATACCATGCCCGTATCTGAGACTGTCAAATGCTGGAGAGTCTAGCACAGCCAGGGGACTTACTGTAGATGTCAGGTCCACCTCTGAGATGCAAGGGGAAAGTGTTAAGGAGTGCACCAGCAGAGATGTAATCCCACGAGTGATTTTCAAAACTTGTTTTTAAACCACCCTTACCTACATCTCAAGAGTCTGAAATGTTTGGGGAGCGTACCTTATTGATCTGCTTTTTAGGAAAAAATAATAAATTGATTTTCCCCTCTTTGCGGCCTGAGGAAGTTTTCCAAGCTCATCCCTTTCATACAGATTCTCCAGGCTCCATATTTTTCAGAAAATCCTTAAAAATTTCACTAATTTGGGGTTTACTTTTTAAAAATGTTAATGTTGCACAAATACCTCTCTTTTTTAAAAAATAAATTTAAAAAATCCACTCTCCTTAAAGCAAACACAATCCCTGCTAGTAGATACCCACGATAGTCTTAGATACAGACAGAGGTGTGAATTATTTTTCAGATTGCCTTCCACCAGAACACTTCTCCACAGTAACAGAGGGAAGGTTAAAGCACAAAGACCTCCTTCCTTCCTTCCTTCCTTCCTTCCTTCCTTCCTTCCTTCCTTCCTTCCTTCATGTCATATAGGGAGTCTGTCACAGTTCCCTGGCTGTGCTAGTTCCCTTGCATCTGTATCAGATGGGGGAAGGTGGGGGGTGACTGTAGAGAGAAATATGGAAGCCATCTGAGATTCAAGGATCCACTCCGGCAGAATGAATTAATTCATCTCTCCAGCAGAGCTTACAAGACTCTGATTCTAAATAATTGGGATGGTTTTCTGTTCACAACTCATGAGCAGATGCCAATATTGGCCAGGTTTGCACATCATACTAAGCCAAACCATGGTATAACATAAACATGTGAGTGCACAAGCTTCAGGAGAGGACAGTCACTGCTTTGGTCCTCCCAGTTGTTTTGCTGCAGCAGACTAGACTTGGCCTGGCTTGGCATGTCACCCAAGCCTTGCCTGTTGGTTTAATTTTCTTGAAATTAACCACAAGCTGTAACTCAGGTTTGTCCTATGGTTTAGGGCTCATGGTTCGTCCAGGAGAGCTAAGCCAAGAGCCTGAGTTTATTTCACACACCAGGCTAACCCTTGGTTTAGCTCAGCATAGCAGCAAAATAACCAGGCAAGATCAAAGTGGATGCAATCTCTTCTTCAGGAAACCCTTGTGTTTTGGCTAAGCCATTTTTTACACTTAGTGTGACATGTGAACCGTACTATTGCTTAACAAACGTTGGGGCCTGACTTCGCTATTTTGAATTGTGACAAAATGCAAAGGGGCTTTGACTGAACATTAGACACAGACACTTAAAGTTGTGTATGAAAGTGGATTTCTTTTGCTCAGTATTTCTGTTTCTCAATTACATTTAATTTACCGGGAACTCTCAGATCCTCCTTAGGCTGCAGTTCCAATGGCCGGCATGGTCAGCTGTCATATCATATGGCATGGCTGGGAATTTATGATTGATTTCCAATTCCTGTGGCAGAAATTCAAGGAAGAAAGTAAAGTTTAGATCTCCCTTCTGTAGTTTGACATTAAAGGGAAAATGCAAACAATGTTGTGTGTTCTAAATTCTTACATCATACTTGTTCATTTGGAGTAACCTGATACTGTCTCTTTTGTGTCATGGGTGGACGACTCCACGCAAGTATCTGGAAAATCTCTGCCATTCAGGGCAGGCAATTTGTAATTTGGGTCAGGTGTGTGCTGTATTTATGAATGTACTACTTTGCTCGGTTGGATCTAATCCTATGGAATATCAAGCACTTTTAAATGGTCTAGCAAATGCTTTTTGCATTTCTCTTAAATAACATGTACATGTAATTGTGCTTGTATTTGACTTTAGCGTTTATTACAGTTCTGACACTTTGATGCTATATTTCACCTTGGGTGACACAGAAGTGACACAAGATACCGAAATCCTGAAATGCAGCCTATAGAATCATAAGCCACCTCCCAGAGGTGCTTTCAAAATCTTAATTTTTCATTGTGTGCAAACAAACACAAAACACAATGTTATCAGCTACAGCCCATTCATATCTATCAAGAGCTTTTTTTAAAGTCAATCTACATTTGCCAAAGCTTAATTCATCTTGGAATGTGTCTGTTTCAAGAATGAACAGGATTCTCTGTGTTTTCAGTGAAGTTTAACCCTCACCACCCCAGATCTTAAGTCCCTAACTCAGAATGTAGTCCAACTGGTTTCAGAAACTGTAACAATAATTATGCTGCAGTTTATTCTCTAGAATAAGGACTGCGTGATCCAAACTGTCAGAGACTAAAGGTGCATTTACACCAGGGGCACAGGGTGGAATCCAAGGCAAGTGAGTTGAACAGTGCTGCCTCAGACAAGTTAGTCGTGACATTAGTTAGGTCCCATTGATTTGAAGGTGAACTTATTGCAACTAGCTTAGTCTGGATTCAACCAATAAACAAGTTTTATAGTCATCCTCTCTCCATAGGGAACTGAAGTTCTCTTTAAGGGGACATGGGATCTTTGGCAGGGTGTTGTTTTTTAAAAAAACAAAAACAAAAAACTACAATTCCCTTGGGAAGAAACACCAATGTGATGTTTATAGTATAGATAGGCCCTAAGGGGAGAATTGTATTGTTATTGAGGTTCACCTTTAATAAACTAGCCTGATTAAAACTGGCCGAAAGACCTCATGGAAGTGGCTAAACACACCTTTGTACAGCTAATTCATATAATTCCTAGCAGCAACCATGCTGCCAAAGATACCATCTGAACTAGATCTAAATAGTTGCAGGATGAAGATGCCAGTATTCCTCCCCTCTCCATTACACTTGTGCCACCAGCATTTGTGGTGGATTTTTTATGAGTTCTCAACCTCAGGTACTCTAGTGCCACACCAGTTTTTCCCTCATCCTCTCTCTCCCTCAACAACCCCCCTCCGCTTTTCTACCTTCTTCTTGTCTACTCAGCCCATAATAATAAAAAATAATAATAAAATTTTCTTGATATCCCACCCTCCCTAGCTGAAGCTGGGCTCAGAGGAGCTAACAACAGTAAAAATAACACAGTTTACATAAAAACATAATCATTTAATTGAAATACATTCTAAAAATCAATTAATTCTAAAATCAATTCAGAGTCAAATTAATGGCAACCATTGGAATAGAGTTCTATGAGGATTACAAAAGGAGGGGGTCAGACTGTGCCTCAGCCAAAGGCCTGGTGGAACAACTCTGTCTTGCAGGCCCTACGGAAAAATATCAAGTCCTGCAGGGCCCTAGTCTCTTGTGACAGAGCGTTCCAGCAGATCGGGGCCACGGTCGAAAAAGCCCTGGCTCTGGTTGAGGCCAGCCTAACCTCCCTATGGCCTGGGATCTCCAAGATGTTTTTATTTGAAGACCATAAGGTCCTCTGTGGGACATACCAGGAGAGGCGGTCCCATAGGTACGAGGGTCCTAGGCCATATAGGGCTTTAAAGGTTAAAGCCAGCACCTTAAACCTGATCCTGTACTCCACCAGGAGCCAGTGCAGCTGGTATAGCACCGGGTGAAGTAATGTAAATACTGTTCATGGACAGACTATAAGGAATCAATTTTGTTTTTCCATCTGAAACAAGGGGCTTTGGAACAGCAGCCTGCCTATTAAGGTCATGGAACCAGGCTAAATTCCTTGGAAGTTCTGGTTCTCACATGGAAGGCAGAAGGAGGTAGAATCCTGGGGTTGGTGTCACTTCAGACTGCTGGAATAGGATAATACTTTTTTTAAAAAAAAAATATGTTTCACAAAATCTCTCTACAAATAGAAAATTAGCACATTGTGGTGGAAAGCTTTCCCAGCCACCTTCCTACCAGTCTAGTTCTGTACTTGTAAGAAGTTCATGAAAGTCTTCATGAGAAACACACATTCCTGCAGCCTAAACTGGTACCGTACTCTGCCATCACATTCTCCTCCATGTTTAAACGAGGTTTCAGCCAGTGTCAGACATAGCCTTTCTCTCAGAAGATGAAGAGAGTGTAATTGTACTCTTGTCCCAGCTGGACTTGTCCAACAGAACTTCCTGGTAGATGTGACACTGACCTTCTGACAGCTCCGATACTGAATTGGGCCATGTTCATTCCATGTGAAATTTTGAACTAGGCAAATTTAGCTGCTTCTCTGGCATTTATTTTTGTCAGCATGAGGAAATCCAGAGAACCTTGAGAGCCAAACCACACATGTATGGAGATAAAAATACGTGTGGCTCTTAGTTCTCCTTCTGACACATTTATTGCCTTCAATATATGATGCGGGACTCAGTCTTGGTCTGATCTATCTACCTTAGATGACCTCTGGAGTACAGGATCTTAGAACCAGTTTACATTATACATTTTTGTACTCAGGAATTAATAGCCTTTGGATTTAAATGGTAAGATTCACACATGACAACATTCATAAATGGTGAATGTGTTTCATGTGCATTAGTCTCACAGGCAACTTTAGGTAAAGTTTCATTTTTATCACAAGGAAGCCCAGCTATTTAAATGCACAGTTCATGTGTTGGAATATTTATTTCACCATTTGAGCCCAATTCATTTGAGAGTTGTTTGTACATCTTGCCAATGATGTGCTTCTGTTCTTTTTCCTTAATGCTGACTGATTTTGTCCAGATTGTCATTTAATTTTGGTACTTTTATCCATACAAAATAATTAATCCTATTATATTAATAATTATTTTACATGTAAAAACACCAAAATTAAACTACAGCCTCCACAAAATCAGTCAACATATTCATTTACTTAAAAAAAGAAAAGAATAGAAGCACATCACTACCAAAACACATGAACATAAAAGCCTAAATTTATACTTTCTTGACTTCAGTTAGCTATTCCAATTTGTCTATTTAACTTAAGACAACCATGTCTACACCAATACTTTCCCATTTGGCTCACTCAGTTCATGGGGGAACACCCAACTATAAATTTTGCACCTGAGTTTTAAAAGCACCATTTGGGTTTTATTATTGGCAAGATCCGCAAGGCCCAATTCAAACATAAAAGCAGAAGCAAGAGCCACAGATCACTCATGCATCTTTATTTGTCCCAGTTTGTATATAATTTATAAACTGGGTCTGAGTGCACGCAGTTGTAGATCTTTTCATGTGAAAGGTAGAATTGCTAGACAGTGTGTATGTGTTTTGCTATTACCACATTTGACCAGATGATCTGCTTTTGACAAAAATTGCAGGTGGCTGAGAAATGAAATCCCTGGACAGTATGTGATTTTTAGGGCATGCCTATAATGCCCTAAAGCACATATTTTTCACACCTGGGGAGGAGGGAATCAAAGTAAATTAGCTATTGCTGACCTATGCCAGAAGAAGTTGCAATTTCAAAGTGGAAAGAGTGGGGTTGCGGGGTACTACATGAAAAGGATCACCACTTTATTGAAACCCTTAGCCTCCCTTAGAATTCCTCAGATTCTTCATATACTGAGAAAGCCCTCCCAAATTCACTTTGAATTTTGTTTGATGGCAGCTCTAGGAAAAAGGCCACACAGTTAAGAACACTGGGCCAGAAACTCCACTGGTATAAATCACCTTCATTCCTTTGAAGCCCTCACAAATCATATCACTTGGCCTGAGAACACAGTTGTTGGGAAAAGGAGAACCCCCTCATCTGTTCATATGCCTCTAAAACCCTGAAGGACCTTCAGAATTTTCCGGAAAACCACAGACTATGGTTAACAGCTTGTTTGGAAGAGGAAAAACAAAACTATGGAAAACATGTTGGGTTTGAATGTGTTGTTCGGTGGGGACAACTGTTTGTTCTGTTCCAGAGCTGGGACTTGGGGGGATCAAGATGAGAACCAGAATTGAACTGAATTTCCAAACTCCCCTGTTAAACCCTTATTTAAAATTAATGTGCCAGTACTCCTGATTCCCTAATCTCATATCATGACATTTCAGCCTGCTTAAGAAACAGGTTGGAACATAACCCAGAAGAGGAGACTGGTCCTACAAATAACGAAATCAGTCTCTGCGAAAGGCAAATCTATGTGTCTTTCATGCGCTAGAAATGTGAGTGAGCCAGTATAATATGATGTCATCCACACCAAGATTTTGAAGTGTCTGGTGGTTTGGGGTGCCTCTCAGGGTGAGTGTCCAACTTAAGACGCCTTCAGGGGGCCTTGGTTTGTGCCATTAAGGAAACTGAGCCTTTTGGAGATGTCTTAGCTGTCAGCTCAAAACCTGAGTCACCTGAAACAATTTGAAAATCTTGGTAGCTTCCTTGCAGTAGTCCAGTCACAATCCCACCTGCCAGCAAGGCCCTGTCAAATGCATGCTCTCAACAAATACTGCCTTTCAAACAGTAGCAAATTGAAATAATCACAATTATTATGGGCTCCTGTGGCTATTGCCCCAAGTCCTGTGCTCTGTTCAGGCCTCATCCGCAAAGGCCTGATCTTCAATATGTTCCAGCATTTTGCCATGTAGTTCTAATCCTAGCGGAGGAGATGGATATGTCCTGTTTTCCACCTGGATTACCAGACTGTTACCACAGCAGAGAGAACAACTGCTTTCTAAACATGTGGACAATCTCTGGTGGCTTTGAGTATCTCTGGAACTCTTCCCATACTCAGCAAGAATAACATGGCCAGAACAACCCTCAAGAATAGCTAGATCATGAGACTGGCCACTTTTAGTCGTATACCTGACTGGACTTAAATGGCTAACAACAAAAAGGTGGACTTCTTCACATCTCCCTTTTGAAAGATAACGTACTCACTGAATCTCAGGACACCTTGTTGCTTGTCATCCGGTGGACAGCTCTGAATATCTGTAACAATATGTGTGTCTGTTGTGTTACATTGTAATTGTTTTTCTTCCTTTTAAAATAAATGTTTATTTATAAAATAAAATAAAATCCCTCACTCAATGGGAAAAAAAGAGAGAGATCTACATCAAGAATTCACCGGCTCTTGCTTTTTATTCCTCGCTCTTCATTCTGTAACATGGTAATTATTATCAAGAATTATGATGCCATGCTGCTGCCAGGAAGGGGATAAATAACAAGAGCGGATGAAAACGTTATGCAAAGAATTCTTAAGGATGGGTGAGCCTCAAAACTATTCCTCACTCTGTGGGCAACCTTGGGGATTTGAGGGAGTTGCCCTTCCAGGGTTAGGGCTCACCATATTCCACTTTTCTAACTTACGCGTCATGTCAATTGCTAGTTATGGAAACCACGTTCAAAGCACTACCAAACCCTTTGTCACGTAAATACAAAACTGATAACAACACAAACAACGTAACAGGATGTACGTAACTATATAAATTCTTTTTAAATGTGATTCAACATATCATATCAAAATATGTGGTTCTATAGACCAACTTATCATATAAACGAAACATGTAAGTCCAGCGGATAGATCAGAAAATACAATCTATTCAGTTCTTATATTGCCAATATCCATGGTGTGGAATTCTTATATCAATCTTGTAGTGTTCCACGTGAAGACGCTTTTAAGAATTCTAGAGTTCCTTGTAGGTATCAGACAAAAAACTTGGAAGAATGGCACATGCAGAAAATAAGACAAGGATTCCAGGATAATTCCTTATTTCGCCCAGTCGCGCTTTGTCAGCCGTGCATATATAAACGAACATAATATGATGTAATTTTATACAAAACCAAGTAACATAACAGGCATACTAAACAATAAATTTAGATACCATATTCTTGTATATCAGAGAATGGAACATGGAATCCTTGTCTTCACGTGGAACACTGCAAAATTGATATAAGAATTCCACACCGTGGACATTGCCAATATAAGAACTGAATAGATTGTATTTCCTGATCTATCTGCTGGACTTACATGTTTCGTTTATATGATAAGTTGGTCTATAGAACCATATATTTTGATATGATATGTTGAATCACATTTAAAAAGAATTTATATAGTTACATACAGCCTGTTACATTGTTTGTGCTGTTATCAGTTATGGAAACCAGACAAGTTGAATTGCTGGGGATACAGCCAGTGAAACATGGCTCCATAGCTGCTAAATGCACGTACAGCTAGCCCTTTCCTGGGGGTGGAAGGCTGCTCCTCTCAGGTCTTGAAACCAGTAGCTTGCCTTAGCTTGTAAAGTTTAGCTTTGATGAAGGGTGAGTGGGAAGGTCATACTTCAAAATCAGCTGAGGTACGATTTTGGTGCTTTTCTGTGCACACCTGTGAGTGCATCCCATGGATTTCTATGGAATTTTGTTGGTTTCCTTGAGATGGATAGGTTCAAATTTTATTTCTGCTATGTATTCACTGGATGGCCTTAAGCAAGCTACTCGACCACCACTTACCCCCACACCTACAATATGATAAGGATCATTGAGATAACTTACGAGTTCTGTTTTCTACTTCAAATCGTTCCTCCCCAATGCTGCTTTAAAACAAGAACACAGGGTTTTGTCTCTCTCCTCTTTTGCATGTAACCCTTAATGGCTAAATAAATAAGGCCTAGTTGTTTATATTACAATAAATGCTTGAGTCTGGTCCAGTCTAGTCGCAGGATACTTTAACATTCCTTTTATCCAAGAAGGCAGCAGAAAGTACACTAGCTCCTACTTTTTCTAATTCAAGTCTTTGGATTATTTCGTTATACTTTGTTTTTTTAGTTTTTAAAGGCACACGGGTGGATCACTGCTTGCTCACTTTGTACCACACAGTGGGGTGGAACATAACACGAGGCAGAGGGGTAGGTCTGATGTTGTCCTGGAACATTCTGCTGCCTTCCTTTCCCCTCAGCTTATTATGGGACTTCTTCAGCACATTGGACCCCATGTTGCATGACCATGTTTTATCCAATCCATTGTGCCACTAGAGCAAACACAGAAACTTAATATGTGATATATTTCTCCATAGCAACCAATAAGTAAAATATTTTTTCCCCTCCCTACTGTACCAAAAAAACAAACAAACAACTGGTCTTGGTAATATTTTTTTTAACCAGCTCTAAAGAAATTGGACAATTGGACAATATCTTCTTCCTCTTTGGGGTCCCAAATACAGAAATACACATATCCCAGTGTATATCTTCTCTAAACATGTTGTGGGTATTTTTTGAAACCTCAAAGCAATAAGTGCTTTCATCATTGCACCAACAGATAATTAAAAAGAAGAAGACTTGAAGACAATAATCTGTTCTAACAGAGTAGTAATATGGTGAGAATTGCATAGTTGGAATGTAACATTTAATTAACAAGAAGCCCCTCTATTTTTAAGCTGTAGGAGTAATAACTTTAAGAACATGAGGAAACAATTCATACTTAGAAGAACTTCAGGTTTCTTAGCCCAATTTTATACAAATCCATTAGAAGTTTGCTAAAAAAAAGAGGGAGGAGGAAACACATTTTTGGGCAACCTTCTTATCTGGTATATGATGTAACTTTGTACTTGAAGCAAGAAAATATGAAACTGGGGCAATATTGAAGAAACCCCAGGCTCCAATCTCATCATAGCAACAGGAGTGCCACGAGGTAGGTTTTTAATGCAACCTAAAAGTTACAAATTTTTGGTACCGTAGTTTCCAGTTTAGCATTTGCTTACTTCCACCCTTCTGTACCATATAGCACTCGTGGGATGACTCCCCCCAAAGAAGTCCTTAAGAGCAGATGGTTCTAAATTACCTTCTGTTGAGAGGGCAAAGTTTAATGTGGCCGTAGTCACTTGCCTAGCCCATGTACGGTTATCATTTTCTAAGAATTTGGGCATTGGGGAATCCAGTCTGGTGCGGAGTTGCCAGAACAATCGCCCAATTTTGCAGCTGTAACGCACACAGCTTCGCTAAAGTATTATTGGCTGAACCATTTTCAGAACTCAGTAGAAACCGGGATGAGAATGATCAGAGTCATAAAAAGTTAGTAGTTAATGTTACTATAAAACCCCAGCATTCACAGGCATGAAGCTGCCAGTGTTATTTCCTGATGCTTCACGGCGCCTTCTTGTATAGAAATCTGTATACCTGAGGCTTGTGCAAAACCAAAAACTCTACGAAATCCAAACAAAGGGCTTTCCCCAAGCAGACATGTTCTTAGAAGTCAATGAGATTTTGATATGGAGTATTTTGCCTGAGATAAGATTCCTTGTTAGAGTGTTAAAAGTATTCAGCACATCATATGCTTAGAATGCAAACACAGTTCAGAAGCAGCCTGTTTATATTACGATTTTATCTATTATTTAACTTTCTGGCATTTCAAAGGATGCATGAGTCTTCTTGGAAGACCTGAAATAGTCCTCTTGGTGTAGTTTTGTGTCACTGATTCAGTTACACATTTGCATCTTTGAAGGTTCTTGGGATATCCTGACCATGGAAAACGTGAAGCCAGTTTTTCAGGAACCTGAGGCTGTGGAAAGGCACAGCCAATCCTTGTGAGATAGATAAGCTGTCTGATCTGAACTGTGGTAGCTTCCTATGTTCAGGCTCCGAAAAGCAAAATAATGAAGTGGCTGGGAAAAGGGAATTGACCTTTGAGGGAAAGTGTGTGTTTCCAAAAAAGAAAAAGAAAAAAAGAGGACACTTTCAAATGCCTTATGGTGGAATGCACTTCCAGTCTTACTCCCCCAAAGCTAACAAAAGTGGCATGTTCCATCAGATGCTGCAACCCCATTCACAAGTCTTTAAGATTAGCTAGGGATGGTGCCTGGGTACATCATCACCCTCCTTCTGACACAGAGGCATAGGTGTGTGGCCATCTTCCTGCAGCAATTGACTTGGGATGGAGCAGACAGACCACCTACTGAATTCAGTGCTCCAGTCCTTGCCTTTCTCAACAACAGGAAAAGAAAAGATGAACCGGGTACCTCCCCCTGTGTACATTGCTCCTCTTACTTGTGCCATAGTTCCATACACAACTCAGTCGCTCTGTTCCCCATTCATGAGGGGAGCAGGCTGAGAAAGCCATGCTCAAAACGGGCAAGTACCCATTCAGCCTCCCTTCCTACCGCTTGAAAGAAACAAACAAGACTAGTTTATACAATTAGCAGAATCGAGTGGCAAAGCTTTCCCTGGACTGTGCCATTGTGCTTGAATATATACCCGCAAAAACTCTATCTAGCAGGGGACAGAGGATAGTCCGTAAAGGAGGCATTTCAGAATAGATCTTCTCCAACATAATATATGGAGAGAGCTTGTTCCTTTTATCCACAGGCACCATCACCCAATGGGCTATATGAAAACTTTGCCATTTGATCCTATTAATGGTGTAATATAGCAGGAAGCCTTGTCCTCAGCTACGCTGGACTTTTCTGTTGGAAGGGAAGAGGAGGATTTTCACTCCAAATAATCCTTGGATTTAAAGTGAAACACTTTAAATGGTATGGCTTAAAAGCAAGTGGAGGTAGACAATGAAGATATATATCTATATACACATGGGTAATTGTCAAGAGCGGGACACCGGTGGCGCTGTGGTTTAAACCACAGAGCCTAGGACTTGCCAATCAGAAGGTCAGCGGTTTGAATCCCCGCGATGGGGTGAGCTCCCGTTGCTTGGTCCCTGCTCCTGCCAACCTAGCAGTTCGAAAGCACATCAAAGTGCAAGTAGATAAATAGGTACCGCTCTGGCGGGAAGGTAAATGGCATTTCCGTGCACTGCTCTGGTTTGGCAGAAGCGGCTTAGTCATGCTGGCCACATGACCCGGAAGCTGTACGCTGGCTCCCTCGGCCAATAAAGCGAGATGAGCGCCAAAACCCGAGTCGGTCACGACTGGACCTTATGGTCAGGGGTCCCTTTACCCTTTACTAATTGTCAAGAGCAGCCACCTTCCTGCTGAATCTACCCTTTGGAATCAATGTCTGCTTTCTTCATGCAGGGATTTGAGGAGTCTTGGAGTCACACTTGCTGGGCACCAGAAGAAGATAATGAACAGCCTTCAAGAAATGAAGGTCCAGCTGGTAAATGGGATGGTGCCATTGTAACTTTCTAAAATTATTATTTTTTAGTATGACACTTCTTCAAGTGATCAACCTTGCACTTTGTAAACATAGACCTGACATTTATTTTGACAACAACAACAACAAAATGAAAGCCAGTGCTTCCTTTAATGCAACAGGAAGACACAGGCCTCAACCACATAATTTATAATCAGTGTTAGAACCTAACTTTCTTTATGAAGTTAATACAATGTGCGAAAAAAGTGGAAATGGGTACTGTATATGTTATATACAAAGTGAACCATTTTCTTCTGCTTTGACAACAACAAAAACCTTTCCAGCACACCTTGTCTGTACATGGAGAATATATCTGAGTACGTATACATTGCACCTTTAAAAAACTGCAAAAGGCAGCCCATGTTAATACTTCCAAGGACTTACTTGAATTGAAACATTTTACAGCCATTTGCGGGCTCCTGAAAGCTGCAGTTCACCGAAGTTTGCTTCAAGTCTTAAGCATCGGCGGAAGAATATTGAAGAGCAATATTAGACTATTTCTTGGCAGAGATTTCTGGTTTTGTACATTTTAAAGGATGATACTGTTGCACAGCAATTAAGCCGTAAAATCATTGTACAAACATTTTCAATGTTCAATGCAATACAGGGTGTGTTTTTCTTCCTCCTTTTCTTAACGGATTTCCTTTTTGTAGCTGGGAATTTGACCCACAATCACTACGATGTATATAGGTAATAATATTGTCCAGTTTACTGCACACCCCAGATATGGGACTTCATCCTTTTCATGCTATCTATTTGCTTTTGTTTTTACTGCTGTTTGGTTATGATGCAGGTAAGATTTCACCATAGCACAGAAATTGGAATTGGGTCGAGCTTTCAGCTTCCTGAAGAATCTGCTTGCATTTGCTGGGTCGGGGGAGCAGGTTTCTGGCACTTGTGCTGTAGATATATCCTTGGAAACTGGATGCATGTAGACAATTCATTGCGAAATCTCAGAAGCTGGGAGGTGTAGCTACACACAATTTCAGGAAGGGAGGTGGGGTGCAGGTCTCTTCCTAGCTTCTTGCGGCTTCCTGAATCAGAATCCACTGTGCGCATTCTGCCAGTGCACAGCATTTATAGAGGCTGCTGAATTATAAATACTGGGCACAGAATATTTTAAGCACAGGGCACATACAGCTCCAGTAATACCGGGAAAATTCTGTCCACTGTGGTAGGGAGTATTTAAATGATTATATTGTTGTTATATTGCTTTTTAAAAATTGATTTTAAGTGAATACAGGTCAGGCCAAGACCCTTTCCTCCAGTAGTACAATCTGGAAAAATTGCTTTGCCTAGGTCTGGGAATTCACTCTGTCTTATGTGGCTCTGGAAAATGACTTCGTAATGGCCATAATCAGCTGCCAAGAATTGGCCGGTCTTCCTTATGGATTCCTTGTTGCCTCTTGCAACTGACTGTTACCACCCTGAGCACTTGGGATGGGCCCAAACATCACAGTGCAGCGGTGAAGAAAAAAAAGTATTATTGTTGGTAAAAGTCAGCAAACTGCTTCCAGAGTAAATAATACATATTGGGTGTATTTCATCTCCCCATACTTAGATCTAGTATATCTTCTAACCTGCTGCTGATTATTTAGGATAAGGAAAATAGTTTTGTTTTTCTTCTGTGAGCTAAGGCAACTGATTCAGCAACATACAAAAATGGGGTTGTACATGGAAGAATTCTTTGCACCTTTGGGAATATAATCTGCCAAAAAGCCAGCCCTGTTTTAGGATACAAAAGGCTGAGAGGGAGAAGCTGTCATGAAGATTGTCTCATCCAGGTCCTTTTCCTACCAGAATCTCCTCTGCAATGAAACTGGAGAAGGGATTTGGCTGGCCTTTGTTCTTTAAGGTCTTTGGCCTGTATTCAAAAATGGTAGTGGCAAACCCCAGGCTGGCAATTGTAGCAATATTAGTGTCGCCATTTGTATTTATTGATTTGCTTGTTTATTTATTAAGCTTGGGTGGGTCCCCTCTGGCTCAAGAAAAGCACTCGGGGAAGCTTGCATGAAATCATAAAATGCAATCAAATGCCCTTTCATACAGTGGAAATGGCATTCACCAACCTGGGGCCCCCAGATGGTTTTGGACTGTGCTAGCTGCAAGTTGGTGAATGCTGGACTGAAAATCTTTTTTCTTTTTTAAGGCACAAAGAAAGAGAGAGGTGGTCTCCAAGTACCATTATGAAATGGCAACAGTGACTGCACAAGTTCTGCCTGCAGTTGGGGTGTTGCCATTACTGACTGCTCCGCTAAATGATTAAAAACACTAAAAAAATAAACGACCTGCAAGTTAAAAGAGGGAGGTGGAGGAAGGTACAGAGATCACAGGAGTAGCTTGTCCAGCTTCCTGTGCAGCAGGAGAATACATTCTAAGTGGCATCATCCACACTATATTTTTAAAGCACTATCATACCACTTTCAACAGTCATGGCTCCCCCCAGAGACTTCTGGGAACTGTAGTTAGTTAAAGTTGCTGAGAGCTGGTAGGAGAGCACCTATTCCCCTCAGAAAGCTACAATTCCAAGTGTTAAACCACTCCGGAAATTGGATCTCTGCCAGGGGAATACAGTATACATATTTATGAGATCAGGGCACTTGTGAGCAAAACTGACACCAAAAACTGTGTGCGTTCAACATAGAATAGAGAGGTTTAAATAAAGCCAGAAATATCATGAGGTAGAAATTGTCTTGCCTAGAACAGGCCCTGAAAAATCCGGCAACTTCAAAATGGCCGCAACGGCTGTCATATCTTGAGAACGGGAGCGTTCTCTCTAGGTTTGATTTTGCCCCCTGAAACACATTCTTATCCACCCTGAGAACTTGGGGTTGGTTGGACTATAATTGAATAAATTAAACCATAAAGAATACATTACAAAATCCAAAGGAGAGGCCTTCCATTTTGTATTTTTGGGGTAGGGTCTGGTGGAGAAACTTCTGTGATTCCTAAAGTTACATTCGTGGCAGGCTAGGCATTCAGACGAATTGTGCATGACTTACTGGCACTCTGTTTATTGCTATAAGCCAATGCCATTAACTGTAGGAACAGGCAGGCTTCGTAGTATCGTGATGTCTGGGATCATCTGGAGCAATCATGTGTCATGGTCTCCTTCCATGGATATTCCAGTCACAGGAATTGCTCCAAGACTCATCCAATGGCCAAACATGGTAGTGCAGAAAGGAGGTTCCCAGCGGAATACTGTCATGGGAAAGAACCATACTTAGAGTCACAGAATCGCAGAGTTGGAAGGGAACATGAGGGTCATTTAGTCCAACCCCCGCAATGCGGGAATCTTTTGCCCAATGTGCGGCTCAAACTCACAGCCCTGAGATTAAGAGTCTCATGCTCGGTTCTTCCTTTTTGAACTCTTACTTTGACAGAGAGTAATAGGATGGAGCTATAGGGGTCAGCAAACTTTTTCAGCAAGGGGCCGGTCCACTGTCCCTCAGACCTTGTGAGGGGGCTAGACTACATTTTTTTTGGGGGGAGGGTAAATGAACGAATTCCTATGCCCCACAAATAACCCAGAGATGCATTTTAAATAAAAGTACTCATGTAAAAACACGCTGATTCCCTGACCGTCTGCCGGCCAGATTTAGAAGGCGATTGGGCCGGATCTGGCCCCCAGGCCTTAGTTTGCCAACCCAAAATATAACAAATCCCATATCACTTCAATAACACCCTTAATTCCCCCATTTTTATGCAATCCTAATCAATATAACTAGGAGTCTCACAGAAATCAGTGTGGCTAGCCTCAAAGTGTGATCCAAGTGTGTGTAACTCAGATGTTAATTTTTAAAAAAGAATTGACAGATCCTCTAAGATCTGTTGTTTTATTAATTATTTCAGAATAATTACGCATTATTTATCAAATATTCAGGGTAATCAGATCAATATCCCAGACCTTTCTTGAAGGTGGAGCTGTAGGAAATATCATATATTTAGGTCCCTCTGGGTAGTAATGATGTCAGCATGATCCTCTCATACCCAATCTATAATCTGGATTGGGTATGACTGAATCATGATGACATCATTACTACCCATAAAACCTAAATTCCTGGTGTTTCCTATAGTTCCACCTGCAGCATTTTATACAATTTGTCAGGAAGCTGGGCTGTGGGAGATGTCACTGCAGGGGTTGAAGTTGATGCTGATCGGTTTCTCTGCCTATTTCAGAGCTTGTTAAATGTCTAATATGGAGTAGGGGAGTTAACAGTAATTTGGGATTTTTTGGAATATATGTCTAGATGCAGGGCTGTCTTTAGCAGATGCAAATATCCACCCAGTGCCCCCAAATTACCACAGATGGGGGGGGGGTGAAGCTGTGCACTGCCAGCCTTTCGGGGGGCGCAAATCTCCCCCATGCTGCTGTGGCAGAGCAATCCCCACAGAGGCTTGGGAGGGAAGCAGCATGGCCGCCAGCAATATAGTTGGCAGGGCACAGCTGGGGGGGGCGTGCAGAGAAAGGGGAGGCTGCCGGCAAAGCCGCACAGCTCCCCCACTTGCTGGGGTGCCCCTGAGAGGCCCGTGCCCTGGCGTGGCGCACCACTAAGCCCTATGGGAAAGACGGCTCTGTCTAGATGGCACACACTATTACATTTCTGTTTTCTTTTTGAGCTTGGGATAGAAGACTCCCATCCAAAACATTCCCTTTCAAGAATAGTCAGTGGCTGCTCAGGATGGTTATAGATGGTTGTGCCCAGAAACAGGGGGACCTTGACAGCAAATCAGATGCCTGCAAGAACGGGGAGGGGCCTTCCCTTCTTTCTTCCATCTGCCATTGCTTGGCAAGGTGCCAAGCTCATCTATAAACATGAGAAAATGGTCAGGGGAAGGAAAGCAAGGCAACCTATGTGGCCGGCTTTCATGGCAGACAATGCAGCAAGCAGGGAAAGCCTGACAAAATCTGGCCATGCGGTTTCATGTCTTCCATGTTTAATTCTGTTAGCTGGTGAGCCAGAAAGAGAATTTAGAAACGATGGAACACAGAGACAGAACCATTTTAGCACAAAGCAGATTTTTCCAAGTAATAAAAAACATTATTGGAGCTGTCACAAGACCTGTTTGGAGATTATTTGTACCTTCTTGCTTGCGGTTGTTTGTAAAATAATTCACAGAAAAGAAGTTGCCCCTGTTTCTTCTAGATCCTTTTCTTTCTTTCTTGGTCTACGAAGCTCTTCCACTTGGAGATGATTTCACTAATACATTGGCGCTTTTCTCTCTGGTCTCTACCAGTATCCTGTTAACTGTTGGAAAGTAATAGTTCTCATTGCAAAATATGTTTCTGCCCCCTCACAAATTCTTTCTTTCTTGCTTCCACACACAAAAATGTTATACTTTGCTCAATTGCACATTTTTATGATTTTATCCCACTGAAATGTGAGAATTATTTTCCCACTACAGAGGAATGCTTCCTACCCTGTTTTTAACAGCTTTCTGTGGCTAACAAATAGGAAAGGAATAACATCGAAACACTTTGCATCTGTCACTAGAGTGACATGGCTAAATGCTGTTTTCTTCAAACAGTTAAAGTATTTTTATTTTTAAAAAACTACTTTTAAGTAGACACTTCATATCAACAGACAATCAGCATTTTCCACCCAAAGTTAAGTACTTTGAGTCTTACCAGTGGCGTAGCGTGGGGGGTGCAGGGGGGGCCGGCCGCACCGGGCGCAACATCTGGGGTTAGGGCAAATCCATGGGTTAGGGGGCGCAAATCCACAGGCTAGGGGGCGCAAATCCATGGGTTAGGGGGCGCAAATTACTTGCCTTGCCCCGGGTGCTGACAACCCACGCTACGCCACTGAGTCTTACTGAAGATAATGGGAGAGATACAAAAAGGATTTAAACAAGCTTAACTGTGGCTGCATCACACCCAGTAATTTATGAGAGGATGCATGTTCAAATTATCAGAGATCCATCAGAGTGCATGTCTTGTGAATAAGGAACACCTGCATCCGAAATTATGGCACACACATCACATGTTGGAACTTTTCTTGGACTCATAATGCAAGCGGGGGTGGGGTGTTAAATAATTTGCTGCAATCCTATACTCAATTATCTAGGGGTTAGATTTCTGAGTAAAACTGGCTGCAGTTTTTGAGTATGTGTGTGCATGCATTTTTCTTTTTTTCTGAAAAGTGTTTCCCCCCCCCCCCTGAAGTGTTACATTCCAGGAGTAATTTTACAGTAATGATGAGCTCTTTGCCTGTGGTGATAACCATGGAAGGATGAGTATGTTCCACTAGACCACCTTGCTGCAGATATATTTTCTCGGAAGACGTCTCCACAGAACCCGCTTGCCACATTCAAATTACAAGCTTGAGCATTGTAATTGACTCTGGCGGGCAATCGCATTTACAATCCTGTGGCATTTCCCCTTAAACTACTCTGTACCAAGTCCCGAAAGCACTGTTAAACTTGGTCAAGTTTCAAACACACTTTGGGAATACAATGGTACCTTGGTTTTCAAACGTAATCCATTCCAGAAGACTGTTCGAGTTCCGAAACATTCGGAAACCAAAAACTCAGAATGGAAGCCTCATGTTCGACTTCTAAGGTGTGTTGGAAAACTGAAGCATTTACTTCCGGTTTACAGCGTTTGAAAACCAAAATGTTCGTCAACAGAGACGTTTGAAAACCAAGGTACCACTGTTTTTTGTGGGACAGTTTCTGAGGTTAAATATTTGTAAAAGGTGTGTGTGTGGAGAGAGAGAGAGAGAGAGAGAGAGAGAGAGAGAGAGAGAGAGAGAG
>JAXCMG010000073.1:1738632-1795757 GCA_034642415.1 Podarcis siculus | reverse complement strand
AATAATAATAATAATAATAATAATAATAATAATAATAATAATAATAATAATGATGATGATGTTCTCCGAGCAATTTACACTAGCCCACTATTTCTGTGGAATTTTCCTGCTCCATAGTCTAAAATCCAAGGAAGCTCCATGGAGTGTCACAGATACCCTTACTCTTGACAAACTTTTGCCACCAATGCAGATGCTGCTCACTGCTTCCAGTGGGGTGGATCTCAGATGTGCATTGACCTGTGGGTGCTATGCATTACTTTCCATGTGCACCCCCAGTCAGTCAGTTTTATTGCACATAGCCAAAGGCTGCCGCAATGTACACAGAATCTTTCAACAATTAAAAGAAAATATGCTGGATTAATTAAAAAAAACTTAAAACATTTATATTATCAAGACATTGCCTACAAGCTATAAAGGTACCTTAATATACAGGTCAAGACGTTAAACAATAAAATTTATAGGCTCAAATCACCACATGGCCACTAATATATTAAAAAATAATGTTAATTAATGCAATGTGCAATTATATTCGGAGTTTGGTGGTAAAGATAGAATATAGCTTGATGTAGATAGGGTCAAATAAATTCATCTCCTTTACAGTTGGTGACTATCTTGACTACCGGTATATAATTTGCTCTAATTTTCTTAGCGGCAGTTGCAAAGAGTGCTACACGCCAGGTCACATACTTATCTATGTCTGTGAGGAGATATAAAATCATGTCAGAGGGGTTCTGGCCAGGGGACCTTGTCATTATAGGTGCTAAAAATCGTTCTCTTGCTTCATTATATAAGGGGCAGCGCAAGATATAATGCATAAGGTCTTCTACTTCAGGACATCCCCTAATGCAAACATGTTCGTTTGTTGGTATGCCTCTGTGGTACCCCCAGTCTCTCAAACAGTTAGTACAGGAATTTAAACACATGATGCTATTGAGGCACCCTCCCCTGTGTCCCAGAAGGTATAACAGATGAGGTTCTGGATAACTCTGAGCACCACCAGCAGAACAAGACCCATGTTGGAAATCAGATTGGCCAGATTACTGTGGCATCCCTACCACGGACCATTTCCACAGACATGCTTTGAAGGAAACCTTTTTTAGGAGGTTTTTTTTGGGGAGGCCTCCAGATGTTGTTGGACTCCAAATCCCAGCACCCCTGGCTGTTGGCTGTGTTAGCTGGAAAAAAAGAAAGAAAGTTGGAAGTCCCAACAACATCTGGAGGCCCACAGGTCCACTAGCTTCAGACTCTCAACTCTTTGCCATTATTTTCATTAGGAATTGCACATTTACTTCAATTGATCCCATACGAAAATATCTCACGCCCTTGCGATTTTGTTTGATGGGTGATGAGTGTGATGAAAGCACACACAGAGAAACTTACCTGTGGGAATCTCTCTTTTTTGTGTCTGTTTTCACGAGTAGGATTTTACACTAATGTAGTTATTAGCCAAGATGAAATATCACTGTGTAGTGAAATGAGAATGCCAGTGCTGCAATCCTGTGTCATCCTGTTGAACTCAGTTTCAAGTGAGCATGGAGAGAGTGGGGCTATAAATATTGTCAACTTTTCTCCAGCAGTGGCCAAGCCTTTCTGGCCAGTGTGCAACAAGTGGTGTCCAAAGTACCCTATAGTGAGCTTACCTGCTTACCTTGAGGTAAGATGGAACAAGTGGCAGAACAGCACTGGAGAGGCAGGTATAGCTGCTCTTCTTCTAGTTTAAGAATTCCACAGAATTGTGCTTCCTGGGGCCATTGGCAGTTCTGAGGCCAAAAGCTAGCCATCTATCTAAGAAACGAAGAATTGCTGGGCTTCGCCTGGCAATGAAATTTTTTTCAGAGTTGCTGTTTACTAAGGAGAACAGGTTTTTTTCAATTGGGACTTGGAGGTTTTGATGTACTCCAGGCAGTTTGTCTTTCTGAAATGCACTAACAGTTGCATACCTGGGTAACTTTCCAAGTAAAGAAGTTCATTTCTCTTCCACCCTCTATGAGTGTTCCATGGATCTTATTTTACAAGATCCTTATGCATCCTTTGGATATTGTTCTTAAGAGTGACTTTTTAAAACTAAGTTTAATTTATTCTTTTTTTGATGATTAACAATAAACAAAGGTTACAAAGTAGTAGATATCCTGTAATGAGTATAACTTGTAGCGAGGTCTCATGGTTGAGAAATTTCAAATACATTGACCACTGTGGTTCCATGTTTATATGTGAAATACGTTAATAATATTCTCAGAATAAATTTTAAGTTAGTCCTTAACTCATTGCAAGGCGGGTCAAGAAAGATTCTGCCATTGGCCCCATATCACACCAAGAATCTATTTCCTCTTTTGGAACTGTAACCAATAGAAAATTTAGCATTACTGTATTTATTTCCTCCTTCCTCTTTGATACTCATTGTGCATTTTGTTTGTGTACATTGTTTTTTTGTAGTGTAAAGATACAGAATTTTATATTTTTTCATAAAAATAAAAATCTTTGGATAGCAAATGAAATTTTGTAAATTCTATTATTATTATTATTATTTTAAAAAGCATTTTATTTTTGTGTTCCGCAATTATCATAATGGCATTTTGCATGGGGGGAGGTGCATTTGGACACTCTTCTTAAATGCTCACAATAATCACTGCCAGTTGTGTGTGCCAGGGTAAAAGGTAGGGAAAGGAACCCTGGACAGTTAAGTCCAGTCAAAGGTGGCTATGGGGTTGTGGCGCTCATCTCGCTTTCAGGCCAAGGGAGCCGGCGTTTGTCCACAGACAGCTTTCTGGATCATGTGGGCAACAGGACCAAACTGCCTCTGGCGCAACGGGACACCTTGACGGAAACCAGAGTGCACAGAAAAGCTATTTTCCTTCCCGCCACAGTGGTATATATTTATCTACTTGCACTGGCGTGCTTTCAAACTGCTAGATTGGCAGGAGCTGGGACCGAGCAACGGAAGCTCACCCCGTCACGCGGATTCGAACCACCAACCTTCTGATCGGCAAGCCCAAGAGGCTCAGAGGTTTAGACCACAGCGCCACCCACATCCCATACTACAAGCTGGAACAGTCATATGTCTCGCAATGGTGTGCAGACATTAATTGCACCGAAAAGGATGGAATAAGGTGGCACCAATTTTTGAGACCTGTTACTGTTGTGTGTTGCCTGACAAGACAGTTGGATCTGTCACAAGTTTACCTTTAGTTTTAGCTTAGCTTTTTAGACTTACGCATCGCCTCACACACACACACCCCACACACAAAGGAAGTGGCTTAAAAGAGAAAATGACAAGCTCCATCTGTGACAAAAATATCCATTTAAAACAAAGCAATATTCTAAAAATGCTGATCCGCAGTAATCACTTTAGAATACCCCCCCACTTAGTACACCAAAAACTAACCATCCAAAAAGCTAGGCCTTAGAAGTCATAGCTCTAGATATTAGGTGGCAAAGGATTCAGCCATGCTGCGTAGAATCTATTCTATGAGATTTTTGTCTCTGTTTGCATTCACCTGCCCTTTGAAAGGTGATTTTGCTCAAACATAGAAACTCCTTCAGCTGTAAATGAATTAAGATGTGTCTGTGCACCAGAGACTCATAGAAATAATTTGAGTTCCCAGTGATTACATTTTTTTTTGATGATCCATCAGCTGCTTTTAAATAATTGTTCAATTAACCTTGCAACCGGATGCACAACTGTTTAGAAACAAGCTCCATTCTGCGCAGTGGGACTTACTGTTCAGTAAGCATGCATATGCTGGGACTAGTCATTTTAATAAATGTGCATATTACCAAAAGCACTGGTGCCCTTCTTGAAAGATTAAAGGAAATCTAAGAGGTCTAGCCATTTAATGCATGAAACATCAACGATGAGCAGCCCAGCCAAATGACCAAGAGTCCCACACATCGCATTTCATATCTGCAAGATTTTTCCATTATATTGGGATGGGCAAGGGGCGGCGGGGGTGGGGGGGTGGGACACACACACATCTATTTTACCTCCCAATTTTAAAATAACTTAGGAAGCAGCAATGAGATCCCTGTCAGGCTCTTCAGTGACAAATGTTCTGATTAGTAGTCAGAAAAGAGTGGCAAGAAAGGATATCCATTTCCCCTCGTTTCATTTTGTCCCCTCTCCCCTTCCCCGATAAAAAAATAAAATAAAAAATAAGAAACCCACACAGGAAATGGAATCTGCCAAATGATTTTGTCCCTTGGTGCAGAGAGAGGTGAAAAATTAATTTTTGCCTGGTTTCTAAGTCGTTGCTGGAGAAAAAGCTATTTCCTCTTACTTGTCCGGAAAACTGAAGGGCGAGGGAAGAGAAACTGTTTCCACAACACTCCAATTAAGATTGCCTTTGTTCTCATGGTTTTTTTTTAAATAGAGCATTATATTAACGAATTGATACAAATGGCTCTAGCAGGTTAAGAAATCTTCTGAAAAAATGGGAATCAGGTACACATATTCTGCTTAGGAGGAAACCGTAGTGATTTGTGTGGCTTGGTTGGGATGCAATGTTGCCAAAAGATCAGAAAATGCAGATAATAGCCACATTTGGTTTCTGTAAGGACATCCAGGTTTCAGATTCTGTCACTAGCAAGAGGACCAAACACTGATAGGACACCGCTTTCTCCCCCACCAAAATTTCCTCTAGCTATATAATCTTTAGCTAATATTTAAGAAAGTGTTTTGGGAAAACACTGCTCCATACAGCGTGACCCAGTGGTCTTGCTCCATTTACTTCTCAGGATGCAGATCACATTTTAAATGCTGGAAAGACAGCACAACCAATAACGGAAGGAAATATCCATATCAGCTCTTAAACTCTGCTTCCTCCTTCTGAGAGGGTTGTTTTGTTCTCAATTTAAGAAACCTATTTTTTCCTTCCCACCTGTCGTCAAAGCTGATATGAGCAGTGCAAGGTGTTAATTAGTAACAGAAGCTTCTTCTCTTTTTTTGTTGAAGAGGTGAGCAATGTATTTCTTAAATCCAAGATCTTTTTTTTCCAAGAAAGAAAGAAAGAAAGAAAATTAAGACCATTTAACTTTTGCAAGTGGCAAATATAAGAACAAGTGGAAAAGGTCTGTAATGGAACAGTTGCGTGTCGAGGTCCCCAAGCCACCCCCCAAATAACTCACAACGCACACTTAATTTTTGTTTAAGGTTTTTGGCATAATTTTGGCCACAACTTTATTTAAATACAAAACCGTGAGTGGTTGTTTAGGCATTGGTTAAGACTATCTGTCCCCCCGCCTGGGGACAGAACTGACTTCCGGGCACCACCGAAAGACAGTGCGGGGGAAAGCAAGTCGAGGAGAAATGGAGCTGAGTCACAGACCCTCAATTCTCATCCGCATGCTCCCCGAAGGCTTGCCGGCCCTAGTCCCATTCCAGGGATTGGACAAAAAGATGGCAAGCCCCAGGATTCCTTTAACGGAATTCCCTTTCCGCAGCAGCCATGGAGGGGCAGGCCCAGCCTATCCTAACCCCTCCTCCACCAATTTATAACCAATGCCTAACCGCAGCCTTACAAGTTGTGACGATTTGCTACGCAGTAGGCAAAAACCAAATGGCCCAGCCAATCAGCCAGATGGACAAAATTCCTACCAGGCCCCTGCTCCAATGGCAGACGACCCCATGACAAGCATAGGAAGGTCAATGCAACAACCCCTTACTCAAGGGCGGGTGGGAAAGCTCCAGGCTGCGTGCAGAGTATTTAAACATTTTACCCCTCCCACCAAAATTGCAACATAACTTGTACCCCAGCAACCCAGTGAACCAATCACTGCCCCAGGCCATCTTTAGAGACCCTGCCTGGTAACAGAGGGGTGGCTCAGCAGACCCCACCACAACACATGCTCTCCATGAAGGAGAACACGCTTTTCAAAATATCCAGCTCACAGATGGACTCATTATTGGCATATGGCAAACAACTCTCAGACTCAGTTCCCTCTTCGTAAAAATGGAGTCTGCTCTACAGATTATCATTGTCTGCTTCACTATGCTGAACTTGTAAAACAAAGGGTTGGTTTTTTTATAAAGACACCACAGAGGACCAATACTCTCTCTTCCTCACAAGGAAACTGACAGTGCAGTGATGGCCCTATTAACTGCATACTTCTCTGGGAATTGGGGAATAAGATGTTAAGCATTATATTTATGTTCCTTCTGTAATGCATTTGAAGCAGGGGCATTGTTAGTGGGTAGACTAGGGCAAGTGCCTTTTGTGATGAGCCCCAGATCTCCCTCCTTTTAAAAATGCTTATTGGACTGTCTGGCGCATTGCACACTCTACCACGAGTGCTGTCCCAGCCACTCACCATTTTGATTTCCCAAAGGCATTTATACATATAAATTAGCATATGCAAATAAATGTTTATTTCACCAGCAACGCAACCTGGTTTCACAGCTTCAGTTATATAAGGAGCCTGAAATAAAGAAGCAATCCTATGGATTTCTACAGCTTGAGATAATTGATAGCGTTGAACTGCAGAAAACAAGCCAGAAAACTGTTTTCCTAAATTGGGGCTAAACCAGAAGGGGGAAAAAAATCTCTGTGTGATCAAAAGAGTGACAGGTGGTCTTGCCCCTTCTCACCAGAAACCATGCCTTATATAAAAATTTTATATGGTTTGATATAAATTGGATATTTTCAACAATCAGAAAAAAAGTTGTCTTAGGGCAGTGATGGCCAAACTCAGCCCTCCAGCTGTTTTGGGACTACAGTTCCCATCATCCCTGACCACTGTTAGCTAGGGATGATGGGAGTTGTAGTCCATAAACATCTGGAGGGCCAAGTTTGGCCATCACTGTCTTAGGGTCTTGTGTGACCTATGAATATAACCACCACACTGCCCCCAATATGATGGAGTATATTTCAAGCCCGCTAACCTATGTTGCTAATCTTGCCTAATAGTTTATAAGGGTCCTAAACATTATTTTTAGGGTGTATGGAAGGTTGTGCCCCATGTACAATATGGTCACAGATGATAGGTGTTAAAGTCCAATGCACATGCTTACTACGTCTGTCCTCACCCCCCCCACCACCATCTGTGTCGGCCCGGGTGCTGACAACCCATGCTATGTCACTGACAGGAGGAAAATAAAGTTTTTAAAAGGGTGAAATCCATGGAAAGAGGAAGAAACAAGGAAATTCTCAGCTTGAAAAAGGAAGCAGACAGAGCAAAATTTGAGAAGGGAAGGCACCCCCAAAACATCGGGTTTCTAATGGGTCAGCATGAAGTTTAGCATCCACTGCTTGCCTCTGTCCCTTTGCCTAATGGTCTGTCTGGTTCCACAGAAACACCACCATTTCCTCACTCAAATAGATACGCTACAGCATGAAAGTTGGCTCACTCTTCCCAAGGACAGGAGGGCCAGTGATGGTTCTTGACTGAGTTCTCCTACAATCCTTGAGGCAGCACAATGCCATCATAATATCCTGGGTTTAAGTTCTGGCGTGTAGTACTGCTTGCGCAAACCATTATCCTGAACGCTGCTTCCAATTTAACTTCCAGCAGGGTGGGACGCAGGTGGTGCTGTGCGTTAAACCACTGAGCCAATTGGGCTTGCCAATGGAAAGGTCGGCGGTTCGAATCCCTGCAACGGAGTGAGCTCCCATTGTCTGGTCCCAGCTCCTGCCAACCTAGCAGTTCGAAAGCACACCAGTGAAAGTAGATAGATAGGTACTGCTGTGGCTGGAAGGTAAATGGCGTTTCCATACGCTGCTCTGGTTTCGCCAGTCATGCTGGCCACATGACCTGGAAAAAACTGTCTGCAGAAGCGGACAAACGCCAGCTCCCTCGGCCAGTAAAGCGAGATGAGCACCGCAACCCCAGAGTCATTTAATTTAATGGATTTAATTGTCAGGGGTCCCTTTACCTTTACCTTTAGGGTGGGGAAACCATCAATGTCTTCAGGGGACAGCATCATCTTTGCCTGCTGTACCTAAAACAAAGATATCGAAGACACTCTGCAGAGATTCTGTGTTGCATATTGGAGATCACAGAGCAGGAAAAAGTTGGAAACTACACAGGGCAGGAGGAAGGAGCATGTTTTTACATGACTCTAGTTGAGCCCAAAGGGACGCGGATGGCGCTGTGGGTTAAACCACAGAGCCTAACACTTGCCGATCAGAAGGTCGGCGGTTTGAATCCCCGCCACAGGGTGAGCTCCCGTTGCTCGGTCCCAGCTCCTGCCAACCTAGCAGTTCGAAAGCATGTCAAAATGCAAGTAGATAAATAGGTACCGCTCTGGCGGGAAGGTAAATGGCATTTCTGTGCACTGCTCTGGTTCGCCAGAAGCAGCTTAGTCATGCTGGCCACATGACCTGGAAGCTGCATGTCGGCTCCCTTGGTCAGTAAAGCGAGATGAGCGCCGCAACCCCAGAGTCGGTAACGACTGGACCTAATGGTCAGGGGTCCCTTTACCTTTACTAGTGGAGCCCAAAACTGGTTTTCCTAGCTGTGAAGTTCAAGAATGACCTGGATGACTGTCAGATGACCAAGGTTTCCTGAAGCTTACACATTTCTGCCATGGTGTGCATGCACATACGTACGCTCACACACACATATTCAACTCACAACTTATGCATATTTAACTTGTGTGAATTGAGCTTTATGCAGTTGGCCAAAAAGCCTAAAAATTTAAAAAGGGGGTGGGCATCTGGTGGAAAGAAATGTATGCAGTCCCACCTGCCATTGCACTCAGCTTGGGAGAGCATTTTGAGGTGCAGGGAGATTGTGTTTTGACTATACATGGTTTTATCTATGTGTGCCACCTCCAGAACACAACCTCCATATAAGTTGAGAGTTGACTGTATAGGTGTATATAAAACAGAACAGAAACACCATGTGGCTTATTTCCCTTATTCCCCTTTCTTTTGCTACAGAGTCCCTCCCCTTCTTCGCGAACTGCAATGTGGCGAAGGTAATCCGCATTCAAGTGCTGTCATTGGCATAATGAGGAGGCCAAAAGGCTGACAGCGATAGCTCCGAAGCCAAGGCCTGGGCCCTAAATGTAATGGAGAAATAAATTAAGCCAACTGAGCACGTTCAAATCCAGAATTCAGACACAGCTGGTATTAGGAAAATACCTCCTTCCTCCTGCTAGTTTATCATTCACACTTCAGTGATTTTTATGGAAATCACCAATAAGTCAGGCTGGGCACAAAAAGGCTCACTGAGGGAGTGTTAATACCCATTCTTATCAAATAGAATCACCATGGAACTAAGCTGCTGCAAATTATTTCAGGGAGTTGACATTTTCCATGCACATTAGACTTCCTGGGAAAGGTCTGAATATCTGACTCTGATTTCCATCAGGTTTCTGCTTGGTATTTTTAAGGCTTGATGTCTGTTGTATCTCTTCTAGCGCAGAGCGGACAAAAGCCACCTTTAGATGGATCCAGGTGGAGGGAATGAGGAGGGAGGGCAGTTATTGGGTGGATGGGTGGGCAAGGTGCAGACCCCCACCTGAAGCGAGGCAATTGCCACACTGGCCACTGTAAGAGCAGGAGAAGGTGGGTAGCCTAGGAGGTGGCTGGCTGGGGCAAAGTCCAAGCCACCTGGTAATGAGATCAGACTGCAATGTCTGGGGAGAACCTGATCAGTGCCGGATTTACGTATAAGCTAAATAAGCTATAGCTTAGGGCCCCACTCTCTTGGGGGCCCCAAAAAATTAAAGAAAAAACCTGGATGTACATTTCCAAATTATAAGATAAAAAACAAATAAAATAAAAACTACATATAGCTACAGTGTTTTGTGTTGTGTAGGCTCCTGTGATGTAAGTAATGGGCCCCACCTGCTAGCCTGCTCCCTAAAATATCACTGGTTTGCTCATTTCTATATACAGTGGACACTCAGGTTGCGAATGTGATCCATGCGGGAGGCACTTTCGCAACCCACAGTGCCACATCTGCACATGCGCGGGTTGCGATTAGGCACTCCTGCGCATGCGCAAAGTGCGATTTAGTGCTTCTGTGCATGTGCGACCACCGAACCCCAGAAGTAACCCATTCCGGTACTTCCAGGTTTTGGCGGGTCCGTAATCGGAAAAAACGCAACCTGAAGCATCTGTAACCCGAGGTATGACTATATATAGGGTGCCTACATTCTGCATGGCTTTCGATACCTATTAGGTTGATAAATTACCATATAGCATATTTTCAACCCCAAAACAGTGGCAATTTGTTGTTGACAAAGGACAGCTGGACATATAAAGGGCCGCATTACCTTCAGTAGCTTAGAGCCTCATCAAACCTAAATCCGGCCCTGAGTTGATTGGTTCACTAGGAGTTAACCACCACAACAAGCAGCTTTTGAAACAATGGGAGAGAGCTTGGGGGTGGGGGAAGTTGATGGAGAGGGAGACCAAAGGCAAACTAGCATACCCTCCCAAAATTCTCTGATGAAAATTGGAACGTCCTAGAGCTTGCTGATCGGAAGGTCGGCAGTTCAAATCCCTGCAGTGGGGTGAGCTCCCATTGCTCAGTCCCAGCTCCTACCAACCTAGCAGTTCAAATGCACATCAAAGTGCAAGTAGATAAATAGGTACCACTCAGGCGGGAAGGTAAATGGTGTATCTGTGCTCTGCTGTGGTTCACCAGAAGCGGCTTAGTCATGCTGGCCACATGACCCGGAAAAACTGTCTGCAGACAAACGTTGGCTCCCTCGGCCAGTAAAGCAAGATGAGTGCCATAACCCCAGAGTCATTCGCGACTGGAATTAACTGTCAGGGGTCCTTTACCTTTTTACTGTATATGATGATGATGATGATACCTCCCCATCTGACTCGGTTGCCCCACTGACTCAGGCAGCTTCCCACATTGATAAAAACATAAGAAAAAATGAAACATTAAAAAAACTTCCTTATCCCTGACGCCACCTTCAGATGTCTTATAAAGTTTGCATAGTTATTATCTCCTTGGCTCAGAGGTCACATAACTCCATACCCTCCAATATTTCTCTGATGAAATAGGGATGCCCTAAGGAAAAGCGAGACATTTCGGGATCAAATCAGAAGCCAGGATGGCTTCTGTAAATCCAGGACTGTCCCTGGAAAAGAGGGACATTTGGATCGTCTGCTTTATTGTTGATTATTAGGGAGTGGGTAACGCTGTGGTCTAAACCACTGAGCGTCTTGGGCTTGCTGATTGGAGGTTCAAATCTGTGTGATGGGGTCAGTTCTCATTGCTCTGTCCCAGCTTCTGCCAACTTAGCAGTTCAAAAGCATTCCATTGCAAGTAGATAAATAGGTACTGCTGTGGCGAGAAGGTAAATGGCATTCCATGTGCTCTGGCACTCGTCACAGTGTTCTGTTGCACCAGTAGTGGTTTAGTCATGCTGGCCACATGGCCTGGAAAGCTGTCTGTGGACAAATGCTGGCTCCCTTGGCCTGAAAGTGAGATAAGTGCCGCACCCCAAAGTCACCTTTGACTGGACTTAACCGAGTCTGGGTTGGTTTATATGGGGAGAGGCAGTCCTTGAGGTATTGCGGTCCTGAGCCTCTTAAGGCTTTATAGGTCAAAGGGTTACATCAGATATTGTAAAGAGACGGTTTGCTAAGATCCAGAATTTTGCCAGCTGCAGCTAATGTGGTCAACAAAAGAGGTTTAAAGACTATCTCAAGGCAATTTTTAAAAAAATGTAGTATAAATACCAACAATTGGGAAATACTTGCCTGTGAGCGCTCCAATTGGAGAACACCCTTTACCAAAGGTGTCATGGGCTTTGAAGACACTTGAACTCAGGACGCAAGAGAGAAACATGCTAAGATGAAGGCATGCTTGGCAAATCCACACTGTGATCAACTCCCGCCCAGAAACCAGGAAGGACGTGTGGATCCAGAATTGGCCTCCACAGTCACTTACAGACTCATTGTTAAAACCGTGTTTATGGAAGACATTCTTACTTGGCTACAAGTGATTGCCAAAGAAGAATATAGGTCAAAACCAGCACTTTGAATTTAGCTCAGAAACTAAATGGCAGCCCGAGCAGTTGGGCTAGGATCGATGTTTTATGTTCATGCTATTTTGCTCCAGTGAGGAACCTAACTGCTGAATACTACAGCGGCTGAAATTTCCGAACTGTTGTCAGTGGCTGCCCAAGGGCAGGGGTCAGCAAACTTTTTCAGCAGGGGGCCGGTCCACTGTCCCTCAGACCTTTGGGGGACTGGAGTATTTTATGGGGGGGTGAACGAATTCCTATGCCCCACAAATAACCCAGAGATGCATTTTAAATAAAAGCACACATTCTACTCATGTAAAAACATGCTGATTCCTGGACCGTCTGCAGGCTGGATTTAGAAGGCGATTGGGCTGGATCCAGTCCCTGGGTCTGAGTTTGCCTACCCATGGTTTAATGCAGTGTGGTGTAGTGGTTATGAGTGGTAGATTTGTAATCTGGGGAACTGGGTTCGCGTCTCCGCTCCTCCACATGCAGCTGCTGGGTGACCTTGGGCTAGTCACACTTCTCTGAAGTCTCTCAGCCCCACTCACCTCACAGAGTGTTTGTTGTGGGGGAGGAAAGGAAAGGAGAATGTTAGCTGCTTTGAGACTTCTTCGGGTAGTGGTAAAGCGGGATATCAAATCCAAATGCTTCTTCTTCAAACTCTTCCTAGAGTTTACCAGAGCTTAGACAGCAGAAGTTAGCCTATACTTGTACAGTTAGGGGCACAATTTGGCCACCAGCCAAAGCAGATGGAAGGCACTCTGCATTACCAAGATGCTTTGACTAGGCGAGAACTGAACCCAGGGCAATCTAGATATGACACCAGCTGCTTTTAAGCTGCTTTTAAAACACACAGCCCTAGAAAATGGCAGCTCCTTGGCTGAGTAACACATTTGACATTGTCTGGGAAGAGTGACAGGGACAGATGAGGCTGTGCATTGGAAGAGGCCTGGCCTCCTACTCCCCAGATGTGTGACCTTGACATCTGACTGAGTGGCACAGCTGGCTGCCTCCCTCCTGTATGGAGATGAAGCAAATTGCATCATTAAAGAGGCAAATGTTGATGAGCCTGACATTATTGTCTGCTCAGGCAAACGGCAACCCATTTGCCTCCCCAGTGCAAGGCATGGTGACCTTTCTGCTGATCAAATAAACATGACTGCAAATGGCAGACCCAAAGTGAGGGGGGTGGGAGGGTGGACGGAGAAGAGAGGAGATATTTTAGCAAAATATCATTATGGATTAAGTGGCATTACACTATAGGAGAGCTCCAGCAGTGTTTATTTAGGGCACAGATACAGATGCACTTGAGGCAAAAACAGCATGAGCCTGACATCCTGCAAATCCCTTCTCAAACCCAACTTTCTTCACATGAAGCTTTCAATTTAAATACTAAATTGAAACTAACCAAAATGAAACTGACGTTAGCTGCCTTTGCTCACGTTCATCCCTCCTTACCATTGCCTTTCTCCTTCCTCCCTTTCCTCACGTTTTGTGGTTTCTCTCCACTACTGAAAGAGATTACCTGGGAGTAGGATCCTGGGAGTCATGTACACAGCTGGGGCTGCCAACCCCATGGAAGGCCTTATTTCATGCCCTCAGGCAAGATCCCAGAATTAGAGCTTCTGTGTTGTTGTTTTTTAAGTAAATCTGAAACCTCCTCATGGGAGGTATCTAGGGAACAAATAACAAAACGCAGCAAAAACTGAAATCCATCGCAAATTCACAGGTAAGCCAAAATGCAGACCCCCTACTTGGGGACGGGCTGTAGCTCTGTGACAAACAGGCAGACATTCGCAGGTTCAATCCCCAGCATCTTCAGGTAGAGCTGCAAATGTTCCCCCTCTGGAACCCTGGAACAGGGCCAACCCACCCATGAGGCAATGTGAGGCAACCACCTCATGCGGCAGGATCCACAGGGGCAGCAGACCCAACCTTGAAGGAATGCATTGTCTGCTGCCGCAGCTGCCATAATAACAGTGACAGCTGAAGCATGCTCCTCAGAGGCCAGATCTGCTGCCTCCTCAGCAGCAACAGCAGCACCCCATGGCCTCTTTGTGAATAGGAGGTGCTGTTGGTCTCCCACCCATAGGGAGGAAATGGTGAGGGGCTGCCCTCTGGCGTCTCCTGGGCTCTGCATCTGTCAGGCATGATTCAGAGTCTTCCTGCCCCCATTATGGCCTTTGATTCCCAATTCAAACATTGGGTAAGGTTGATTTGATCCCACCCCCTTCCGTGTCTGTCCTGTAGATCTTCTCTCACCCTTCCTACCCTGGTGGCGTGCCATTTTGTGGCCAACCCTGCCCTGCAGAGCTTCTGCTGATTCTTGTGGATAACACTGAGGTAGATGAAGTTGTGGTGGCTTTCTATGTTCTTTCCTAAGCCTTTGTCCCATGATGGACTGACCCAACAAACCTTGCCACCTGGGGTGGAGCAACACCTCACCCACCAATGGCTGAGTCAAAGTGTATAATGCTCAAGGCCAGCCAAGCTATTTTGAGCCAGAAAATCCCAGAAATCATGTCCTCCTCCCAGAGATCACATGTTGCGGTGAGATCATCAGGACTGACCTCACTGCTTGTGTGGGTGGGAGCGATTGGATAGCCACAACAACCCGATTGGTGGTCCCTCGGTGGCTGGGGTAATTCTGGCCAATGGGATCGTTTCATGCATTAACATATCTACCACTGCCCGTTGCGTTGAGCTTCCTCTTTTTCACCTTGTGCACTGGAAAAAAACCCACCCTCCCTATATTTAGGGTCCATTATGACCTTGCTAAGGGACACAGGTGGCGCTGTGGGTTAAACCACAGAGCCTAGGACTTGCTGATCAGAAGATTGGCGGTTCGAATCCCCGTGACAGGGTGAGCTCCCATTGCTCAGTCCCTGCTCCTGCCAACCTAGCAGTTCGAAAGCATGTTGAAGTGCAAGTCAATAAATAGGCACCGCTCTGACGGGAAGGTAAACGGCGTTTCCGTGCGCTGCTCTGGTTCGCCAGAAGCCGCTTAGTCATGCTGGCCACATGACCCAGAAGCTGTACGCTGGCTCCCTCGGCCAATAAAGCGAGATTAGCGCCGCAACCCCAGAGTCGGCCACAACTGGACATAATGGTGAGGGGTCCTTTTACCTTTACCTTTATGACCTTGCTATGCTGTTGTGGGTCATCTGTTTTGGGGCAGAGGCCCAGTAGGAATTTTCCCATTTGGCAGACTGGCTGGTGCTACTTGGGTTTCACCTGCCGCGTAGCAAATCATCACAACTTTGTAAGGTTTGGCGGTTAGGCATTGGTTCAAGGTGGAGTGGAGGGGAGGTTGTCACACCTGCCCCTCCAATGCGTGAAAGGGTATTCCGTTAAAGGAATCCAGGGGCTCACCTTGCTTTTGTCTGATCCCCTTCCAGAGGTTAGGGCCATGCCAGGGTCCCTGGGAGCATTTGGGGTGAGCTTGAGTCTGAGCCTGGTCCAATGCTCCCCCAGGATGTTTTCCCTTACTGACCTCTGCCGGAGTCCAGGCGTCAGTGCTGCCTTGCTGAGGTCAGCTGCAACTAGTCGGGAACCAATGCCTAAGCAAACCACTCATGATCTGTAATCAATAAAGTTGTGGCCAAAATTATGCCAATAACCTTAAACTAACTTCTGTGTCAATTGTGTCTTTATTTATTGGGGGAGGTCTTGGGATCTTAACACCCAAGTTTCTCCCTTGCAGTAAAAGCATGGTGATAAATTAAACAACACTTTCATGTCATCATTACTTGCTTGCCTGAGGCAGCTGGTCCACTCTACCTAATGGTAGGGTCAGTCTAGATATTGTGAGTTGGAGAGCTCATTCTGGGGAGTTTTGGGGTCTCTCCATTTCATCCTGCCAAGTGGCAAAGATTGGATTGGATTGATCTTTATTACGGCCATTGGCCCGTTACACGACAGTTTCCCATACCAACATATTATACTTAAACCTCCAAATTTAAAATCGCCAAAACTTACAAAAGACAAACAGTAACCAAAGCAAAACAAAAACAAAACCACCATCATACATTACAATAAATTTGTAACCTATACATCGCCCTCTGCTCATAAATTAATCAGGGATATCAATGGTGATATCGAAGTGGCAAAGAGGATTTTTACCACCCATCAGGTGTAGCCACCTGTGTAGCCATACAGCTAGCCACCCAGACAACTGGTTTACCAAGTAGTTGCATACGCACTGCATTGATAACTATTTTTGGTCAATGCTCTGCCTTTGCCCATACTCAGAGATGTAATGTTAACTCTGAAATATTCTAGTTACTTATGAGTTTAGTCGAAGCAGGACCGTTAATATATAGAAGCTGTAAACGGGTTTTGCTGCAGGATGGCTTGCAAAGGAGGGGCAGGGAAGTTCTAGATTTAATCCTTCAAGGCTGGGACATGTTGCAGATTAACCGCAGTAAACATGTGATATTTAGAAACAAGGCAGTCGGTATTCCATATTGAACTATCATTTTGCAGTGTTGAGTTTGTGCTTTTTCCACTCAGATGTTTAGGGTATGCCAGTAAAATGCCTTCAGTGCACGAGAGAAAATTGACAGCCCAGACAAGCCATAAAAGTGGATGGCAGAAACAAGATGCTTTCTCAAATCAATACAAAGGCCCTAAGGGCACCGGTGCTCAGAAATATAAATGGTAGATTACAAGGCAATATTTATATGGAAGAGGTTCTTTTCCCCCTCTCATGCAAGATGGGGGGGGGGGGAGAGAAATCACTCCGTTGGAAGAGACTCATATCTCATTCTCGTAATATCTAACATGGCAGCATCAAAATGATCACCATTTCACCTTTCAGTTTCTCAAATCTTCCCGAGTGCAAAGTTTAAAAAGAAGGGATGTATAAAACTCTCCTAAGAAAGTTCACAGATCTTTATAGGGAAAATATCTGGTGTATCTCAAAATTCCTGAGCTGCTGCAGTGATGGGGCTTCATCCCATCTACCTTTCTCACATGGTGACTTTGAAGGTGACCCAAAAACTACAAATAATCCAGAATATGGCTGTCAGACTGGTGACTGGGAGCAGCCGCTGGGACCATATAACACTGGCCCTAAGAGCTGCATTGGCTCCCAATACGTTTCCAAGCACAATTCAAAGTGTTAGTGCTAAACAGCCTTGACCCTATATACCTGAAGGAGCGACTCCACCTCCGTCATCCAGCCTGGACACTGAGGTCTGGCTCTGAGGGACTTTTGGCAGTTCCCTCACTGTGAGAATTGAAGTACAGGGAACCAGGCAGAGGGCCTTCTAGGTGGTGGCACCCTCCCTGTGGAATGCCCTCCCCTCAGATATCAATGAGATAAATAACCACACAACTTTTAGAAGGCGTCTGAAGGCAGCCCTGTACAGTGGTACCTCGGGTTACAGACACTTCAGGTTGCAGACGCTTCAGGTTACAGACTCCGCTAATCCAGAAATAGTACCTCGGGTTAAGAACTTTGCTTCAGGATGAGAACAGAAATCGTGCAATGGCGGAGCGGCGGCAGTGGGAGGCCCCATTAGCTAAAGTGGTACCTCAGGTTAAGAACAGTTTCAGGTTAAGAACGGACCTCCAGAATGAATTAAGTTCTTAACCCTAGGTACCACTGTACTGGGAAGTTTTTTTAAAAATGTTTGATGTTTTATTATGTTTTTATATGTATTGGAAGCTGCCCTGAGTGGATGGAACAACCCAGTCAGAATGGTGGGGTACAAATAATAAAGTTGTTGTTGTTGCTGCTGCTGCTGCTTGGCAAAGTGAAGTGACTGCCTTGGGTGGCAGCATCCACAGGGACAGCAGATCCCAAGGTAGATCTTTAATCCGCCTTGTTCCTGGTGTAGATCTTTACTCACTCCTTCTTCCCCCACAGTGAGGGAGGCACCATTTTGTGGTTCGCCTCAGGCACCAAAACATATTGGGTCAGCCCTGTCTCCTAGGCATGACTGAGGACAAAATTCAGCAGAGGTGAAACTCCCTCTTACTAATCTGTAATGTAATTCACCAGTCTGGGATTGGAAGACCTTTTGAAACAGTCAAGCTTTAACTGAACCTATAGACTGATGGGCAGAGAAATCCCACACATATCTACTCAGGAGTAAGTTCAGGGCTTTTTTCCAGCCAGAACTCAGTTCTGGCACCTCTCAGGTTGGCAATATTGCCTTTAAAAGAGAGTAAGGGTGAGTTCATGATGAGTTCTGGCACCTCTTTTTCTATAAAAATTAGCCCTGCGTAAGTGCCATTGGGTTCAGTGGGTTTTATTTCCCGGTAAGGGGGTGTAGGATTGTATCCCGAATGAAATGCAGTGCAGTTATAATGGTTTGTTTTTTTTATTGGAAGCAAAAAAGGGGATCTCCTCCTGAGACCCACAATGCACCTGACTCTGTCAGTATCATTCCATTTAAATCATAGATGGCAGTTGAAGAAATGTGCAAAAGGCACATGCCCAATGTGTCAATTTTATTCATACTGCTGAGACATGTAGAGATAAATGGCTGCAACAGTGGAAATCGAGGTAGATTTCTACTTTGTGAATTTGCTTAAGTGCAGAATGCAAATGTCCATTCTTAATGCTTCCTGCAGAAAATTCCTCAGTTGCCAGTTTTAATGCCCATAATTACCCTCTCACTGTGGAAGTAAGCACAGCATTACTTTCAGATGCTGAATAATATAGATACAAAAAGGCTGAATTTGGTCAAAACCAATTTGCTCTAAATCTTGGGAAAATTTAACAATCTCTTTTTCTCTCTCCGTGCTGGAAATCCTATTGTGCACATAGACTCATTATCAACAATGCACTTAAATGATAGGGTTCTCAAGGAGCTCTAACACTGGACTTCCTAAATTTAGCTCTTTGGTCTAAAAAAATAAATAAATCTGTGTCAAGTGCATATTAGAGGAAGAGCATAATGAAGATCATTCCGAAGTGTGCAGCTGGGTAACAATACCTTTATTAGGACTAACCGAAAAGTCAGGGGAAAAAATATGGCAAGATTTTAGGTTCTCTGGAACTCTTGATCAGGCAAGACGTTACCACAAAGGCGGGTGGATGGGATGAGGAAAAAGGGAGGAAATATACAAAATGTGTGTATGATGTTATAGTCATGAGGTCAGCTTTTGGACACAGTTCCAAGATGGAAATTGAAGGCTGATTGAGCGCGTCCCAGATGGTGCTACAGGTGTCTGGTTACAAACACCTCGGGTTCTGGAAGAAAGAAGCAATTGGCCCTGTAACCAGGGCCATCTTATCCATAGGCATTTGGGGTGCGGGGCACCTGAGTGCCAGGCTCTCAGGGGCGCTAGGCCGAGAGTCCGGGGCCAAGATTTAGAGTCTGGGGATTGGGAAGAGCCAACAGCCACTGCCGAGCAGAGCAGAACCCATCAGAGCACCGCAGCTCTTCTTCTGCAGGCGAGCGAGGTGCTGAGGCAGCTGGCCGGCTCCGCCCTCCTGAGCGCCTGGGATTGGCGGGTCGCCAAGAGGCCCGCCCAGCGCACGCTGCTCAGGTGAGGCGCCTGGCTTCACTCAGTTGCCACCGCTGCCATCTCGGTCTCGACTGTTGTTGCGCTGGGCTCTGCTTGCCCACCCCTCCCAGGTGCCCAGCCCTGGTCTTGCTCTGCTGCAGCTGCCACTGCCTTGGGCTCCTCTGTTGCAGCTGAGGTGGCCCTAAAAAAAGGTCAATAGCTTTGGGGTCCCCCCTCCTAAAAAAAGGTTGATAACTCTGGGCAACCGGGGGTGGGCGCCGGGCGGATCTTTGCACCCCGGTGCCGCATATGCTTAAGATGGCCCTGCCTGTAACTTTATTTCTGCTCCCTTCCTGCCCATGAGCTCGTGCGCCTTGCTTAAGGCATGAGGCAAATCTGTGCGAAAAGCCCCTCTCAACCGATGTGGAAAGGAGAAGGGCTTGGCTTTCTATGAAATCTTAAAAAGAATTTTGAAGTAACAAGGTAATTCATTCCCCTTGCACATTTTAAGATATGTGCAGCATTGTGTAATGGTAAAAAATAAAACTGCTGGGTTTTTTTATTCATACTTTTATTTACATTTTATTCATTCTTTGTTTAAATTTTTTTTTGACAAAGTAATAATCATAAATAAATAAGAATAAAAATGTGCACCCCTCCACCGTGACCATTCCCTTATAACTATCCAACCTCCCAAAATTTCAACATCTCTTGCGATGGTTTGACAAATTCCATTTTAACAGTACAAATTCTACAAATGCCCCCCCCATTTCTCCTCAAAAACCAGCGGGTTGCTGGTTGCAAGCTTGTTTAAGCTTCTCAATGTAGATTCCAGGTAAGATCCCTTATTTCCCTCTTAAAAGAATAAACACGCCACAATCTTATTGAAAGTATATAAAAGAAGTTTACTCACAGCATCATCAGTTCACAGTTGGATCACTGAAGACAGACTTAGTTACAAAACATACACATGTGGGTCTCTCCCATATGGAGATAGTCCCTTTGACCTCTGCTGGCTGAAAGCCAAAAAGCTAAAAAGCTGCCCCAACAATGAGAGGAAGTCAAAGAGAGGGAGGTGCTGCGTGCCTTGCGCTTTTGTTACCTGCACAGGAAAGGTCACGCGCACCTCTAGTCACATGCAAAAGTAAGGATGCTCCAGCCCAGGAGGAAACAGGAAGCTTTCGACTGTCTGGATCAAACATTGCCTTTGCATGTCCACTCTAGGAAAACAAGGAATGTTGTACTTGACTGCTACTTATGTTTCACATCCCACAGAAAGGAAAGCAGTGAGTGAAGGAAGAGAGGGAGGGAGGAAGGCAGACAGACAGATGAACTGATAGGGGAGGAGGAGGAGGAGGGGTGATGGTGGAGCAGAGCAGTCCCGACCCCAATAGCTGTGGAGGAAGTCACTGGCAGGGAGTGAAAGGTGATGAAAAGCAAACTTTCTGAGTTTCTGTCCATGGGCTGCAGAGCAGAGGCACCAATACACCTCCGTGCCAAGGGCAAAAGGGAGCCCAAGTATACAACTGGACATAAAGAGAACAAATTATTTTCTTTCCATTCTGTCCATGTCATTCACATCTCTTCACCTAGAAAATATTCAGTGGCGAACATTCAGTAGAGTCCTAAACTAAACAACAGCAACAAAACAACTACAAACAAAATCATATAGGTGCAATATCCCCCCCCTCCTCTTGAAAAAGAATCTGGGCGTTCATGAGAGCACTTTCCTATTTGGTAGAGGACATAGCCAAACCGTTTAGTGAAAATAGATGTTTACAAACAGAAAATAATTAGGCCCAACTGTCCTGTAATGCTTCCTTAATTTGGCTACTTTGGTGATTGCAAATTGGTGCAATTTGCAAGACACATGAGGCTAGCCAGGCTATTGCAAACCTTCTATCTTTGAGCAAATTGTTCAGCATGCCAAAAAACACATGAAAGCAGAGAGGTTCTTTTGAAATACTGCCCATTTTATGTTTTCTCCTAGGATATTCAAGGGCATTTTCTCTTTCCAACTGGAGATATACGATACCGTAATGGTAGGGATACCGCTCTCGCCTTCACAGGGGAAACGTTCTTTTGCAATGCAGGCAAGGCATAAAATTTCATAAAAGAAGCCCCCACCTGCAAGCACCACATCACTTATTCAGAGAAGTGCAAATCTAACTCTGGCAAACACTCAAGCCCAAGATGCTTCAGATAACAAGGACCCGGAAGTCAGAAGAGTGAGTCTATTATTCAGTCATTTTTGGTTCACACTCAAATAACTTCCATAGGGCAAAATACAGACACCATGGAAATACGCCAAATAAGCAGCAGGTTTAGCAATTAAAGGTAAAGGTAAAGGGACCCCTGACCTTTAGGTCCAGTCGTGGCCAACTCTGGGGTTGCGGGGCTCATCTCGCTTTACTGGCCGAGGGAGCCGGCGTACAGCTTCCAGGTCATGTGGCCAGCATGACTAAGCCGCTTCTGGCAAACCAGAGCAGTGCACGGAAACGCCGTTTACCTTCCCACCAGAGCAGTACCTATTTATCTACCTGCACTTTGACGTGCTTTTGAACTGCTAGGTTGGCAGGAGCAGGGAGCGAGCAATGGGAGCTCACCCCGTCGCGGGGATTCGTCGCAGGGGTCCCTTTACCTTTTTACCAAATAATGATACAAATCTCATTCATCATGTTATTTACAATTATTCTCCTTCCCCTCCTCTGGACTTCCCTCAACTCCCCCTCTGCTGAGTTATTTAGTTTTGCTTTTCCTACACACAAAAAAAATCCCTTATCATTTCTCTGAAATATCTGTTACTCAAATGAAATTGTGAACTTTTATTCAAATCCTGCCAGTGAATCCAGTCCATTCTGTTGTTTCTGCAAATAAACTGTAAATGGTTCCCAGATTCTTTTGAAGTCCTTTTTGTCCTCTCGTAGTTTATCTGTTACCTTAGCCAATTCTGCATAGTTTATCAGTTTTTCTTTCCATTGTTCCTTTGGTGGTATTTCTTCCATCTTCCAGTATTGTGCAATCAAGATTCTTGCCGCTGTTGTAGCATACATAAATAATGTCCATTTTTCTTTTTGTAGCTCTTAATTTGAGATACCTAACAAATAGGCTTAAGGATGTTTAATAAAATTCATTTTAAACTTTTTTTTCAATTCATTGTATATCATTTCCCAATATTTTTAATACATTTGCATTCTCATCACATATGATAAAATGTTCCTTCCTTTTCCTTACATCTCCAACATCTGTTATTTTCTTTCCTAAACATCTTTGCCATTTTCACTGATGTGATATACCGTCTATACATCATTTTCCTGTAATTCTCTCTTAATAGTATGCAATCTGTGAATTTTATATCAACTTTCCACAATTTACCTTCACAGTGCAGACTGGGTCTTCCACAATGTGTCTTACAAATTGGGATCTGGGAACGTTTCTCATTTCCTTCCGTCTGCCAATGAATCCCTGAATGCTCCAGAATATTCTCTGGCAATATTTAGAGGTAGCTTTGAGTTTATGTGACCTATACACCCTAAGTCTGTTGGGCCTCGAAGACACCTAAGGACAAAGTTAAACAGGATGCCTTTTGAGCTCGCTAACCATTATTATCACTGGGGAGGTAAACTAGTATTTGGGCTATATCATAAGACTGCAAGCAGAATCTCACAAGGCCAAATGCTCATTTTTTAAAACATGCTTTGTACATAAACATCTATCAACTGTTCTAGCTTCGTCTTTTTGCTCACATGCTAGATTTATAGGTGCAGTATTTTTTATATTTTCAACTGTATGAGAAGTTAAATCATAAGAGGACTCATTTATCTACAGTTCTCATTTTTCTAGTCTTCAGTTCTCCACATTTCCACCACAATAATAATAATAAAAATTCTTATGGCAATTCATCACATTTTAGTGTGGCTTTCCCCCTAATAAACACATTTCTGTATGCAGTTTTGTACACATTTTTGCAGGTCATTTCCCCTAATATAACACATTTTTGTATGGCATTTTCACTAATATGTGTGTCACTGTCCACATTCCCCTCCTTAGATATGCATTTTTAACACATTGTTTGGCTGTAAAACTGCATTGCAATATTTCGAGAAGCGTGAACTTTGCAGGGTAGTTGTGTTGTAGGTTTTTAAATAAATAAATATTATTTGTTAATATCTTATTTGAGAATTTAACAATAAAATTGAAGAAAGGGCACAATCAAATAAAACAAAGGGGAAAGGGTATATAAATTATACTGACAACCATAGTCAGTTCACAATCCAGTTCACAATCTGAATGCAATGCACCTACCTTAGTTTAAACTTACTGTACAAGTTATCATAAGCCCTTCAAATGTCCATATAGGTATCCACACAAAACTGATATGTATACATATACATTAAATGTAGCCAGGACTGTGAATTCAATTCTGTACAGTCATATCTCATGTTATGTTTGCTTCATGTTACATTCTCTCAGGTTACGTCCTGCGGCAACCCAGAAGTACTAGAAAGGGTTACTTCCGGGTTTCGCCGCTCGCTCATGCGCAGACGCGCAAAATGACATCACACGCATGCACAGAAGCGGCAAATCGCCACCTGCACAGGTGCAGGCACGCCGCTGCAGGTTGTGCTCTTTTCATGTTGCGAACGGGCCTCCAGAATAGATCCCGTTCGCAACCAGAGGTACCACTGTAATGGTCTGTTTCAGTTTGCAGATTGGTTCAAGAAGTGCAAATAGAGTGCTTTCTCGTTAAAATGAAATCAAAATAGAATTTCTCCTCCATCTCTAGAACCTATAGAGTGAAGTTGGGCAGTCTAGGTATAGGTTTACAACCCCGTGAGAAGTAGGTCACAGAGCACACCTTATAACATACCCAATGTTGTTCTCCTGAAGCTGTAATGGTATGGCACAGGGCGACTGGAATATTATGGGCACAACGTCTTTTCTTCTTTTTAAATATGTTTTATTGACTTTTCAAATTATAACAACAAATTTTCCACAAATTTTAGCCAGGGAGCCAGTGTGGTGTAGTGGTTAAGAGCGGTAGTCTCGTAATCTGGGGAACCGGGTTTGCTTCCCTGCTCCTCCACATGCAGCTGCTGGGTCACCTTGGGCCAGTCACACTTCTTTGAAGTCTCTCAACCCCACTCACCTCACAGAGTGTTTGTTGTGGGGGAGGAAGGGAAAGGAGAATGTTAGCCGCTTTGAGACTCCTTCAGGTAGTGATAAAGCGGGGTATCAAATCCAAACTCTTCTATTTCTCCCCTCCCTCCTCTTTGGCTTCCCCTGTATTTCCATATTGATTTATTAAACAAATTCTATACCCTGCTAATTTTGCCTCTTATATAGTTGTGAAAGTTTAGTCAAAACCTGCCAATGAGTCCAAATCTTTATACTGTCTTTTTATCTACTTATAAATGGTTCCCACTCTTTTTTGACGTCGATGTTGTCTCTCTCATGTGTCCTCCCTGTCAGCTTAGCCAGTTCCATGTAGTCCATAAGCTTAGCTTGCCATTCTTCTTTTGTTGGTGTTTTCTCTGTTTTCCATACTTGTGCTAATAAAATTCTTTCTGCTGTTGTCACAGACATGAACAATCTCCAATTTCCCTCTCTTACAGTATATCATGATCTAAAATTCCAAGCAGGAAAGATTCTGGTTTTTTAACAAAAGTTTTTTTTCAACATTTTTTTCAATTCATTATATATCATTTCCCAATATTCTTTAACCTTCTTACATTCCCACCATGCATGAAAAAAGTACCATCTTTCACTTTACATCTTCAACATAACTTAGATCCTGTTTTATACATTTTTCCAGTTTTTCCCAGTGTGATATACCATCTATATATCATTTTCAAATAGTTTTCTCTTAATAATACACAATCTGTAAACTTTAAATTTGTTTTCCATAATCTTCCCCATTCCTCCAACTGTATATTATGCCCAACATCCTGAGCCCATTTTATTTGTGGCGATTTTACCATCTCATCTAAAGTCTCTCCATATAGCAAAATGTTATATGCTTTCTTCAATAATTTGGTATTACCCTCCACAATTTCCTTTTGAAAGTTTGAGATAGTATAGCTGAACCCCCTTTTATTATCTTCTTTAAACTGCTCATTAATTTGTCTGTGATGCAACCAGCTTTGTAAAGTATCTTTCAAATTTTCATAACTTTTTAATTTCAAACCTTTCTCTTCTTCTATTAACAAATCTCTATATGTTGGCCAGTTTCCTTTTTTATTAAGGCACACAGTCTTTTTTATGGAAATCTTGCCACCATTACTAAGCAACCTCTGTCCTGAAAACTCCCATGACTCCTAGCAACACGGTCTAAAAAGCAACTAGTCCATATGAACCGATATTGTCTGTACATCTTTAGAGGGAGGGAGGTTTCGCGTAAAGAATGATGAACGCTGGATATCAGATAAGGATAACTCTCTGTGCAGAGGTTTCTCACCTGCTGTCTTGTGATGGATTTGGCTTCAGAGCAATAAGGCTGCAGAAGTCTGTTCTGAGGCTTGGGGACTTTAGCTGGCATGTTTTTTTATGTTCAGCCTCACAGCTGGCACAGGTGGATTTCCAGCTACAATATGAAATAACATCCCCTGTGGAAACATTCAACCATGGTAAAACAGACAGAAATCTATTAAAAATGGGAGCGCAAAGTCAATGTTTACAGAGGGAGGTCAAATAACAGGATTCTGTTTGGTAAATGTCAGGGCTGTATAAGCAGAAAAGATCTGCAGAATTTGCATTGCTATCAAAGTGATACATGCTGAAACTCATAAATACTCAATATGTTTGGCAATTCCATTCCTCCCAAACATTAAAAATATATATTTTATAATAAAAAAAATCCCCATTTGTTGAGATTTGTGTCATTCACTCAAATCCATTTATATGGGGTTCTGTCTCCTTCACAGAAAAAGATGGAGTAAAGGCAATATCATGATTATGCAGAACATTAGGGAGCAGATGGGTTCACCCTGATGCATAGTAGATTCTGTTTTATTCCTGGCAGCTCAAGAGGATAGGATGATTATGCAATATGTCGAACTAGAGGAGAAATAACCCAGGACAGCTACAGGAGAGCTGGAGATGGTGGATGAAATTTCAAAAGAGGTCCACAGGGGAGATGCGCAGGCATTTGGTGTGCGGCCATTATTATTAATTATTATAATCACCCCACTAAAAGCACACAGAAAGTGGCTTGCAAAGATTAAAATAAACAATGAACGTTCAAAAGGCAGAAAATATTCAAAAGAAACGAAAGCCAAGCTTCTATAACTGGCTGCAGACCAAAGCAGATTTAAAGCAGAAAACAGCAGGCTGGCAGAGGGGCAATTTGAGCTATTCACGTGTCTCTTCCCTCCTTGCCCATCCCTGGCAAAATACAATGTGGTCAAGAATGCAATATACTATCATTAGGGCTGCAATGTTTAGCTGATTAATTAACATCTGGCCCTGACCTGCACAGGTGAAGCAGTAGCTGCTGAACGTCAAGAAAACTCGCTTGAGTTGTAATGTGTAGTTTTTCCCTCGGAGAGGCACAAACTGGGAATCTTGGCAGTGGCTAAGCTTTAGGTGGGGTGAGGGGTCTCATCCATTTCTTGCACCCACAGTTTCACCTCCTCCCTCCCCTCTACTGAGAGCCAGTGTGGTGTAGTGGTTAAGAGCGGTAGACTCGTAATCTGGGGAACCGGGTTTGCGTCTCCGCTCCTCCACATGCAGCTGCTGGGTGACCTTGGGCTAGTCACACTTCTCTGAAGTCTCTCAGCCCCACTCACCTCACAGAGTGTTTGTTGTGGGGGAGGAAGGGAAAGGAGAATGTTAGTCGCTTTGAGACTCCTTCGGGAAGTGATAAAGTGGGATATCCAATCCAAACTCCTCCCCCCTCCTCTTCTTCTTCTCCTTCTCCTTCTCCTTCTCCTTCTTCCTCAGCTTCCAGTTTGCAACAGGAAGATGGGTCTGGAGGATACTTTCAATGGAAAACCAGAAGGCGAGAGAAGGGCCTTCTCATGAACAAATTAGTGGCTACATTTGTTAAGGCACACAATCTACCATGACTACTTCTGCCCTGATTCAGCCACATTTAAACCGAGGAGTGTGCAGCAAGGTGGGGGCAAGGACTGATTTTTTTTTTTGACACAACATCATCTGTGGAATGATGTGGAACCACTAATATTAGGCTTTCCCCTGTTTAGTAGATCAATAAATAACCCCATACCAACAGTTTTCAAATTCTTTACCTTCTTCACGAAATGTTTTCTGCATTGACTTGTCTGCTGTAAAAATATCTGCCACAGAACTGGTGAACCTTACATGTAAATTAGATAACAGAAAATTAGTTTGAAATCTTGATATGCTTCCAAGAAAACTCAAGATTCTTAGAACATCCATTACAGTAGGTCACATTGTGGCAAACATATGGTGGAATTATAGCACATGAGAAGGGAGTACTGTGATCTATACTGACCCGAGGAGTAACCCATCCATTTGTATGGCAGGTCTAATTATGACACTTATAGCTCTGTTGGCTTTAACGTAAACTGTTTTTTCTCCTCCGCAATTAACTGTCATTTAAGTCTACTGGGGTCTGACATACAGTAAATCTGTGCTATCAGGTAGATTGTTTCGCTTCCCCTATGGATTATAAATTACAGCTTTTGGAAACACAATAGTTTGCAAATGTTTCTATCAGTCTGCTTCGTTCACATTCGATTCTATTAATAAAAAATGAACCTGCAAAAAAACCCCTTGCTAACATTTATGAGAAAGCAGATCTTTTTATTATTGCGTGCCATGTCAAATCCTCTCTTTTTGTAACAAATGGATTTTTGTTGAACAAGATGTTTGGTATATCCATACTATTAGACAACATTAGTTGGTATGATATTATATCAAAATAATGTGTTTATATTCCTGGGTGTGCAAAAGTTTAATATGACTTTAATATGAGTGCTAGCCTTAATTATGATACTGAGCATCAAGTTAAACCCCTGCCTTGCAGAGGTGGATTAATTTATTCTCCAATACTCAAGGTTCTTTCTTCTCTCAAATCAACTTCTGTTGGAAAATAGAAACTTTTGAACTGGTGTGTGTGGAGGGGATAATAATTATCTGACAAAGTTTTAACTTAATTTCTTTAGAAAGATTTGTAGGCTATTTAATCATAAAATTATAAGCAGGGTCATAAAGATCACACCAAGCCGAATGCATCATCAGCTACAGACCTGACCCAGCTGCAAACTATTAAAAACACAAGAAAAGCCATACTGGGTCAGATAAAAGCTTACTTGGTCCAGCATCCTGCCCCCAAAGTAGCCCATCAGATTCCTATGGGACACTCCAGCAGACTGAAGGTCACAGTATTATCAAGAGACTGCAATGACTTGGGCAGACTGTATCAGAAAAGGCAGTCTCTCTCCGATAATGTGGGAGATAGTTACTTAAGGCTTTATAAACTCAAACCATACACTCAGTCCCCCCCCCCCCAAGGTACAGATTACACCGAGAGAGCCTATATCACGGGTGGGGAACCTGATTTGGCCAGCAAGCTTATCCTTACCTTCCATATCCAAATCTGGCAGATAGGTGGGGTCGTCCCCTGCCAGTCACTTGACATCCTAATGACATCAGGTGATGATTGTCAGGACTTCAGAGCACTTCAGAGCTTGCAATAAGTCTTGCATAAGGTGTTGAAATAGTGTTTTCATACTTCCGGATTTCTAAGAGGGGATTTCTGAAAGGCAGCGCCTTGTCCTTGTCCTGGATCTTAGGCAAGTCAGTGTTGCTGGGGTCTTTCTAAAAATAAAGCTCAACAACTTTCAGTGTGTCCTGGTTTTTACTTTTTGAAAAATGGTCAGTCACGCTCTATCACAGGGATGAGTTGTGAAATCGAGTTCCCCACGCGACACTGAGCTGATCCAGTCACTTCTGCCCCACACCTGACATCACATGCAACATCAGGTGTGGGTCAGGTGAGTATGGGGGAATGACCTCTCAAGCCAAATTGAGGACCTGTGGCACTGAGCCAGATTTGGCCCACACGCCAGAGGTTCCATCCCTGGTCCACATGCACAAGCCCCTATGCAAGGAGGCATGACCTCATTCCCTCTTCCTTGAATTCATGGATGCACTAAAATACCGTTCGCACAGCGTATGAGAGAAAGGGAGCACCCAGGTTTTAAAAGGATTAAAGTGTTCTTGGGAAAGAAGGTAAGTTCAGCCACACCCTCCCTTGGTCTGTTCTGCTCTACATAGATGTTTTGCATCCTTTTAAAACTTGAGGATCAGGATCAGCTTCAGGACTCCTAAAAATAAGATACAGCCAAACCCCACATTACTAAAAGAAGCCACTGGGAGAGTCACTGCAATATAAGGACTGTATCCTTGTTTGGGTTGTTTCAATGGTTAATTACTCCTGTTGTTAAGAAGTTGTAGTTTATGCCTCGACTCTAGCTTTATTGCCAACTCCCAGGGCTCCTTTCAACCTGGCCCTCCTACATTAGAAGCCGGCATTGAGGGAAAAGGCAATGCTTTCTGAGTGTTGTATTGAACTGTAATAGCTACTTTCCTGGTCATAAAATGAAACCAGCCAAGCCAATGTTCCATTATTACGCTGAACATGAAACATAGCTGAGAAACGCTTCCCATCATTTGTATTTTACAGATCAACTCTGCGTAAAAAAAACAAACCAAACCAAAAAATAGTGCTGTGGTGACTTTTCCGTGTTCTTAGTTTTAAAAATTGCCCCTTCAAAGGAAGTTTGTTATTATTACTTGGTCAAAAGCATTACTGACTTTCCCCCCTGTTTTCTCATAAAAATACCCTGTTAGTTTCAATAATGTTTGATTTATATTTTGGAGTTTTGAAAGCTGGGCTGCTACTGTTGCTTATGATGATGATTCCATGGCTTCTATAAATAAAGATAATACACAGTTCCATACAGCCAGTAGGCTAGCACATTCAGAAATGGAGGAATTATATGTGGCAAGCACACCGTACATTTAAAGCACTGTGCTACCACTTTAAACAGTCATGGCTTCCCCCAAGAATTCTGGGAGTTGTGGTTTGTGAAGGGTGCTGAGAATTCTTAGGAGACCCCCTATTCCCCTTCCCAAAGCAACAGTTCTCTGTGAAGAAGGATTGGTTGTTAAACCAGTCTAGGCACTGTAGCAAAAGTAGATTGCCACCAAACAGTAGCACAGCGGTTCCACACCCTCTCCTGCCCTTCACTCTGCTGAAAATCACTCCCACACTGCTGTTCTGTTATGGCTGTTTGCCCTTTAATGCACTGCTGAGCTATGTGTGCTCATGACCAGGAGATCCCATGTCTCTTAGTAACAGGGGGGAAAGCACATTAGTTAACACAGACAAACGACTTCTATCTCTTTTTGAAGATTAAGCACCTGGGAATGTGTCAATCATGGCACTTACCTTTTCTGGCTGTTTGATCCACAGTTATCTAAAATGCCACACTCCTCTATGTTCAGCTGAGGAAGCATATAGATCGGCACAGTCTGAATGGGACAAGTTGATGCTCTCAAATTCTGTGGGAGAAGATAGGGATTTGTGGAACTGGGGAGTGAAGTGAATCTGCATTCGATTGTGCTGGAGATTACCGTGGCAGTATCAAAGGTAGTACTGCAAAGGTAGGTAGAGAAAACTAATTCCAAGTTGCACGAGAAGACATCTGAAATCAGTAATAATAATAAAAAAAAGATTTTTAAGATGGTGATGGGTTACTTGAAATCTAAAACAGATACATTTGAAGAATATATTTGTTCATTTTATTCTAAATGTCCTGGCTCTTTTTGCAGCACAGGTGCTGAAAGTTGGTTGGTAGGCACCCGTCAGTCTCAGCAGGCAATGGAGGAATGTGTCAATGTGGGTGAAGTCAAATTGTTGGAAGGTTATAGAGCCTGCTATGGTTGTAGAGGGGAGGCGGGTAGTGCTGTGGTCTAAACCACTGAGCCTAGGGCTTGCCAATTGGAAGGTCAGCGGTTCGAATCCCCGCGACGGGGTGAGCTCCCATTGCTCGGTCCCAGCTCCTGCCAACCTAGCAGTTCAAACGCACAACAGTGCAAGTAGATAAATAGGTACTGCTCCGGCGGGAAGGTAAACGGCGTTTCCGTGCACTGCTCTGGTTTTGCCAGAAGCGGCTTAGATATGCTGGCCACATGACCCATAAAGACTGTCTGTGGATAAACATTGGCTCCCTCGGCCAGTAAAGCGAGATGAGCGTCACACGTTACAGGGAACGGGGCAGAGGGCCTTCTCGGTTGTGGCACCTGCCCTGTGGAACGCACCCTCCCACCAGATGTCAAAGAGAAAAACAACTACCAAACTTTTAGAAGACATCTGAAGGCAGCCCTGTTTAGGGAAGCTTTTAATGTTTAATACATTATTGTATTTTAGTGTGTTGTTGGAAGCCGCTCAGAGTGGCTGGGGAAACCCAGCCAGATGGGCGGGGTATAAATAATAAATTATTATTATTATTATTATTATTATTATTATTATTATTACAACCCCAGAGTTGTCTGCGACTGGACTCAACTGTCAGGAGTCCCTTTACCTTTATGGATGTAGATACAAATACGGGAGAGACAGGTTTTGTTGCAGCTGGGGCAGATGAAAATGTATGGTTGCGCTGCTGCTGCTGCACCACGGCGTCTCTGCACTCCTCCCAGCAGTGATTTTCTCCTCTGGTCACTGCTATGCATGCACAACCTGTCTGTCTCCAGGTGCTGTGGTCGTTTGCAAGGGGTTCTCACACGATGGGGTTAATGTTGCCAACCTTCATGTCATGCTTGCAGACATCTTTCTAATGCAGAGTTGGTCTGCCAGTGGGCCTGTCCTTAGGGATCCTGCCATTTTCCATTCGGTGGACAAGACCAAGACAGCGTAGACGTCACTGAGATCTACAGATGTAGGGCAGCATAAAAATAAGTAAGTAAGTAAGTGTGAACATGCTAGGAATGTGGACTTGGGAGAGTGCATCTTTGTTCGAAGCTCTGTCCTGATGCCCAAAATATTCCAGGCACTCCTGTCTTCCACTGCCTCCTGCAGTTTGGTCAAACTCATGTTGGTGGCTTCAAGAACACTGCCCAACCATCTCGTCCTCTGTCGTCCCCTTCTCCTTGTGCCCTCAATCTTTCCCAACATCTGGGTCTTTTCCAGAGAGTCTCCTCTTCTCATGAGGTGGCCAAAGTATTGGAGCCTCAGCTTCAGGATCTGTCCTTCCAGTGAGCACTCAGGGCTGATTCCCTTCAGAATTGATAGGTTTGATCTTCTTGCAGTCCATGGGACTCTTAAGAGTCTCCTCCAGCACCATGATTCAAAAGCATTAATTCTTCGGCGACCAGCCTTCTTTATGGTCCAGCTCTCACTTCCATACATCGCTACTGGGAAAACCATAGCTTGAATTATATGGACCTTTGTCGGCAAGGTGATGTCACTGCTTTTTAAGATGCTGTCTACGTTTGTCATTGCTTTTCTCCCAAGAAGACCCCCACATTTGGAGCCTCATTGCTATTTGTGACAACAAAACTATGGGCTCATCCGGACTGCCTTGTATGCCAGATTCATAGGCACAGGTCTGTGCTTTAAAGTTCTGTGTCCCCGCCCCCCTAGGCACAAAGAGGGACGCCATCTAACTTCTCTAGAGAAGGAGTTCCAGAGTTTGGGAGCAGCCATCAAGAAGGCCCTGGTGACTAAGCCAGGAGGCAGACACAGTCTTACTTACACTACCACACATTTGTCAGGGCTCCCTTTTCTCTTTTGATGTGCATAAGTCTCCAAATGAAGATGGCTGGAACATGCTTAGAGCTCCAAAACCCGCGTTCCAGCCTTGATATGAGATGGAATCCACCTTGCTTATATATCCTCCTGTTAAATTAAACTCCAACCATTTGCATCAACAGCAATCTATCTAGGTCAGGGGTCAGAAAACTTTTTCAGCACGGTCCACTGTCCTTCAGACCTTGTGGGGGACCGGACTATATTTTGATAAAAGTAAATGATTGAATTTCTATGCCCCACAAATAACCCAGAGATGCATTTTAAATAAAAGGACACATTCTACTCATGTAAAAACACACTGATTCCCAGACTGTCCGCAGGCCAGATTTAGATGGGGGGGAAGGTTGTTGGGTTTTGTGGGGGGTTTTTTTGCAAAACTCAAGGTGTCAAAGCACCTATATGGACCTACAAAGGGAGCAGGCTGTACCTAACAAATGAGCCGTGCTTCCTGGGACTGCTGTTATTGTAAAATGGGTTTCACAGAGGAAATCCTATATAGTATATTTGATGATGATGATGATCACTATTATTATATAATTAATAATAAGCGCATGAGTCAGGTGGATGAGTCTTGGCTGCAGATATTTCTGGCCATCCCTGGCTTTCATCACACAAGCATCTCATCTTTTCCTCCTTTTATTTGAAAATTACAGCATGCAGTTGGCAATCAGCAATAGGGGTTATTTCACTGCAATTCCCATTAGAGGTTCTTCTTGCTTGTATGCTGCAACTTTTACTTCTCTCTCTCTCTCTCTCTCTCTCTCTCTCTCTCTCTCTCTCCTGATGCCATGGATAATTACACAGGAAGAAAAGAAAAGCACCACAGTGCAAGATGTTCAGATACAATTTCCCTGGGGCTATGGCCAATAAAATTTTAATCTTGAAGAAACTGGACCCCCCACGGCTCCTCTAATTTTGAATTCTTAAATGGAAACTTGAATAAGGGTGCGTGTAAACATCTTCTAATTTGAAAGCGTTATAGCAGAGTAATGTTAGAAAAAGAAAGTAACAATATATTCGTCTTTCCATCATTATCAAGTAATGCGGATCAGATTGCCTGAAAGGAAGATAGGAAATTCCCAAACTATGTTTAATAGCCCTTTGAACAAGCGATTCATGTTCAAATGGCTGAGTGGAATTGGGCCAGAAAAATAGCTCCCGCACAAGCGCCTGCAAACTCAGTCTTCATAATACCATAAGCCCTCTTGGATCTTTCTAGCACAGCATCCTCTTGTTTGCTATCACCAGAGTCATAGAATTGTAAACTTGGAAGAGGTCTGCCTAAAGGTTGTCTAGTGATTAGTCCAACTCCCTACAATGCAGGAATCTCAACTAAAGCATCCCTGATAAATGGTCATCCAACCTCTGCTTGGAACCTCCAAGGAAGGAGAGTCCAAAACCTCTTGAGGGAGTCCACTGTCAAACAGCTTTTGCTGTCAGAAGCTCTTCCTGGTATTTAGTTGGAATCTCTTTTCTTGAAGTCATCGACTCGAGTCATACCCTCCAGAGCAGGCAAAAAAATAAGCTTGCTTCATTCTCCATGTGGCAGTCTTTTAGGTATTTGAAGATGGCTATCATATCTCTTCTCAATCTAAATGTTTCTGGGAAGCCTACAAGTGCAGCAATGGCCCTCCTGATGGTTTGCCCTCAGCAGTTGGTCTTCAAAGGTAGACAGTCTTGGAACATAGAAGCTCTGAACATGAATGGTCCATCCTGTTTCACCACCTGAGGTGAAATGGGAAGGTACTGGCCTGCCACTAAGGTCCCTCCCTCCTCACCGCCAAAGCCTCCTTTGGTCTCGTCTTAGGGCAAGATCTCACAAGGTGTCATGATATTTCAGTGAGATCTCACCAGAGGCCACCGGTGCTTCTCTGTTGGCAGTGGAGGTGCACATGGGGACCCCATCTCTTGGAGTTCCAGCACCCTAAATGGCTGCCTCAGCACGACTCCATGAATTTGCCCAATCGCCCTTTAAAGTAACATTATGGTATTTGCCTTGTCTTTGGCGGTTGGCGGGTGGATGGTGGCTAACAGATTGAGGTTGAATCCTGACAAGACAGAAGTACTGTTTTGGGGGGGCGGGCAGGTGTGGAGGACTCCCTGGTCCTGAATGGGGCAACTGTGTCCCTGAAGGAGCAGGTGCACAGCCTGGGAGTCATTTTGGACTCGCAGCTGTCCATGGAGGCGCAGTTCAATTCTGTGTCCAGGGCAGCTGTTCACCAGCTCCATCTGGTATGCAGGCTAAGACCCTATCTGCCCACGGACTGTCTGCCAGAGTGGTGCATGCTCTGCTTATCTCCTGCTTGTACTACTGCAATGCACTCTGCATGGGGCTACCTTTGAAGGTGACCCGGAAACTACAACTAATCCAGAATGTGGCAGCTAGACTGGTGACTGGGAGCAGCCACCAAGACCACATAACACTGGTCTTGAAAGACCTACATTGGCTCCCAGTACATTTCTGAGCACAATTCAAAGTGTTGGTGCTGACCTTTAAAACCCTAAATGGCCTCAGTCCAGTATACCTGAAGGAGTGTCTCCACCCCCATCGTTCTGTCTGGACACTGAGGTCCGTTGAGGTCCAGCGCCAAGGGCCTTCTGGCGGTTCCCTCACTGTGAGAAGTAATGTTACAGGGAACCAGGCAGAGGGCTTTCTCAGTAGTGGTGCCTGCCCTGTGGAACACCCTCCCACCAGATGTCAAAGAGAAGAACAACTACCAGACTTTTAGGAGACATCTGAAGGCAGCCCTGTTTAGGGAAGCTTTTAATATCTGAAGGACTATTGTATTTTAATATTTTGTTGGAAGCCGCCCAGAGTGGCTGGGGAAACCCAGCCAGATGGGCGGGGTAGGATTCTAAGGGAAAGAACCTTTGAAAACATGACAAAGTGCTGACATTCACTACAAGGGTTGCCCAGTCAAGATACATTACAGAACAAGATGAGAGGGGGGGGCAATTACTGGCTTCCTTTGCCCATGATCACATCAGCGTGATGGACGTTGGAGTCCCAACCTGGAACCTTTGGCTGAATGGTGGGTAAGAAAATCTAATTATAACCACCCATGTTTGCCAGCTATATTTTATAGCAACCCTCACCTCATGACTGTCATTAACAGGCAGGTTTCCCATTACCATTTCCTCAGAAGCCACCTACCATTTTTTCCTTGCATATCAAGATCTGGCAAAGCCTTTTGCAATGAGACAGAAGACAAATGCCTTACAATTTTGGGTGGTGTGTAAGCAGCCACACTCTCTGCTGGAGGGGCTGCCCTCCTTGCTCCTTCTCTTCATGAATCTAAATCTTTTGGAGCCAGCAGTGAGATGATCTGCATGGTGACACCAGAGTGACAGGTCCCAGGAATACCCTTAGTGCCTTACTAGAAATAATTCAGGGACGGAGTAAAAAAACCAAAGCCTTATTGTATGTGGTTTCTGGTTTAATGACCGCTGTTGCCCTTTTTGTTATTGCCATCTTACTGTTTGTGCTGCTTTTAATTTTTATCGACCGCACCTCGCCTTGAGTGCTTTTAGTAGGAATGTGAATAATACATTTGAAAAATAAATAATGATTGCTATAACAAGATTAGGATGAAATTGGACAACAGGAGCAAATAGTTTGTCTCCAAGTGGCCAGACTGGGTGGGACGGGACACCAAGGAAAAAGCCTTGGTTGTGGAGCATTGTCTATATGATGAGATGTCATGAAATTAAGGAGACGCAAAGAATTTAACCCTTGTAAATTATTATATAAAATGACCTGATTTCCACCGCTCAGACTAATGTGTGGATTAGGAACTTTGCTACCACGTGATTTCACACTTCTCAGAATGTTGCATAAATGTGCTTCTTGTCAGTTTAATTGTATCAATATATACATTTATTTGGAGGGAACATACATATTTAAATACATATTTTGAAAGCCAATGCACATTCAAATATGTATTTTAGGAGAGAGTATGCATTTAAATACATATTTTGACAGGATTTTCAGCAGTGGGGATAGCAATGTAGGAACAGAATAAATTCTGAGCGAAAACATGTGAAAACAGCACAGACCAGAAATAGATTAAACCACCTCAAAGTGAGTGACTTGTAAGCAGCCTGATTCATTGGCAGTGTTTATATCATGATTTTGTGGGAGCATAATAAAACACAGAATGTGGTAGACAGCATGGAATCCAGCTTCCTGAAAACCCCATTTTATTGTTTGAAAGGGCATATTTCTAGTTCCTACGGCTATAAATAGGTGGCTTGAAAGTGTGCAGTCAATGTTTGCCCAAAATGATGGTGCAGCAGGGCTTCAATATCCTTCCTCATCCCACCACTAGGAACCTGATGCTTCTAGGAGTCCAGCCTGATATAACTCTAGCATGTTTGAATCTGCATGAAGGGGCTAAACCATAGAGTAAGCTGTCCTGCCAGGCTTAACCTTTGGCACCACTTCCCATCTTGAGAGGAAATCAGTCACCAAGCCTTTTTTTATCCCTGCCTCCATGTGGACTTCAGTATGTAATGAGCTCTGAACTGGTGCCACATGGCTTTAACCAGCCTTTTTCATTTGTTTGTTTGTTTCGGACCAGATCAGAACAGAACAGAGTCTGAAACTAGCATTTTTCTTTATCAATAGTTTAGAAACATTTACCCTTTGTAACTAAGCAACAATTTAACGGCCTGTGTATCTTTTTTTGACAGCTGAGTGGAAAAGCATATGAATGTGACCTTCGAAGAGTTTTGTAAGTAAACTATTTGATGACTTACCCAACAGGTGGTCTATCTCTACACTAGGAAACTGGGGTACCTTGGAAAGAATTTTTAAAAGGGGGCATTTTGGCAGGGGCATTCTGGGGGGGGCAGTCTGCCCCGTGTGCCATTCCAAATGGAGGGGTGACAAGATGCCGACCCCTGATCAGCGGCACCTCCGGGGCATGAGCCACTCGCCGTGCACCCCCCCCCCCACGATGTGCGCCACACCCCTGGGGCACACGCCATGGCCCCTGGGACGAGCACCGCTCTGGGTACTGGAGCAGGTTGGTTCACCTCTGCATTTTGGGACTTACTGGAAGGGCACATTTTTAAGGTTTTGCAGCCTATATTCCCACGCTTTTCTCTGCTGCATGTTTTCTGGTGTTAAATCTCTGCTGGGGTTCTCTCACCCAAGAGTACTTGCCCTAAACTTGGTTCATGGATTCCAGGATTGCATCAATCCGTAGGTTTTGCAAAAGTCAAAAGCAGGAGGAGGAACATATATGGTGGTGCTTGGGCAGGGTAGTGACCGCATGATTCCCCTGACAGGAGCAGTCTTGCATTCTCGGTGCTGCATCCACATAGTCCAGACCTCACTCCCAGTCACCCCCATCCAGCAACATTTATGCCAGTGTTAGGAGGGCAGTTCCATTCCACCAAGTCCTGCTGCTGGCAAATTGGTCACGGTAACAATAACAAAGTCACTTCCAAGCTGGAGAGGAGGTGGGGTTGCGGGCCCATGCCCTCCCCACGCACGGGGGGCTGGCTCACAGCCCCCGCGAGAGTGAGGGAATCCTCGGGTGCATCATCACCCCAGCCAGCCAATTGGCTGGCTGGGGAGGCGTGGCCTAGAACATTTAAGGCTGGCGCGCCCGAGGACTTTCCTCTCTTCCCCGTTCTAGCTGCTTTGGTTTCCCACCCCACCCTCCCTTAGGTTTAGCTCTCTGACCTTGCTATGGACTCCGGTTGGTCGCCGTCAAGGGGCCTGGTAGGAATTTTTTCCACTTGGCAAATTGGCACCAGCCATTTGGTTTTTCGTCACAACTTTCCCTTTAATGGCGGTTAGGCATTGGCAGGGGTATTGTTATGCAAATGAAGGGGGGAAGGAAGCGCCATCACCTTCCCCCAAAGCAAAGGGTAGTCCGGTAAAGGATTCCGGGGGGCATTGCCCTGTCCCAAAGCCTATGGAGGTGTGGGCCTAAGGCACGCCCCCGAGCGGTGACACCAGGGGGATCCTAGTTGGCGTACTTCAGCAGGACTCCCCCTACTGGTGGTTAACCCTTGCCGGCCTTCATGCAATTGGGCTGAAGCCGGGTAGTCGATAGGAACAAATGCCTAAGCCAATACCTCTCAATTCCTGTAATCAATAAAGTTGTGGCCTTTTACGCCCATTAACCTTAAATAAAGTGTCCTGTGTTTTTATTTCACAAGGGGGGAGGGGGACTTGCCACGCAATTTCAGCCATGCTATTTTGGCAGGGCTTGGCAATTATTTCAGGCATTTGTTGAACACTCATATGAATGTTACATTCAGGTAGGATTTGAGTTGCTAAAAATATCCAAAATGGGTGCCAATCCTTGCCACAGATATAGCAGGGGTATCTAGTTTATGGCCTTTGTGGTGGACTACAATTCCCATCATCCCTGACCATTGCTCACGACCCTTGAGGTTGATGGAAACTGCAGTCCTGCTCTGGGGTTTTCTGCTGAAGGGCAGGTAATAAAATCTAATAACATCATGGGCCACCCATGTTTGCCACTCATCATATATAGCAAACTGTTACTTTGTGTCTGTCATTAACGAGTACATTTTGCAGGCAGGTTATTGCCCACTACTATTTCCTAAGAAGCCATGCTCCATTTTCTCCTTCCTTATCAGGATCCAGCAATGTCTTTTGCAATGGGGCAGAAGACGAATGTCTTGCAAACATCCTGCAGGTACTTAAAAGATAAAATGCATATCTGCACTATTACTTGGGAATATAGATTTCCAACCACCTATAAAACCTGCATTCTAATGCCAAAGTCAATACCGACTTATGGCACTGATTCTGATCAGAGCCAGAAAACAAATGAAGTATAAATCATAACACAGAGCATACAAATTGGCAAATTCCAGCCTCAGACAACAAGACAAACAAACCACAACTATGTTGTGCACACGCAAATCAACAGCTTCTCCATCACAACAGAAACCCGAGGTAAGGACAGGCTGCGTTCTTTGGAATCTGTCTATTGGCTGCAAGAGCTTTCACTTTATTCAAATGAGCTTCCCGCCCTTCAGGCCCACTAGCTGAGCTGCTGTGATGTCATGGAATATACATTTCATTATTAAAGAGTAGATCTGAGAATAATGTTCGAAGGCAATTCCTCCCCCATCAGTTGACAATTACTGTTACAGTGGTACCTCGGGTTACATACGCTTCAGGTTACATACGCTTCAGGTTACATACGCTTCAGGTTACAGACTCCGCTAACCCAGAAATAGTGCTTCAGGTTAAGAACTTTGCTTCAGGATGAGAACAGAAATCGGGCTCCGGCGGCATGGCGGCAGCAGGAGGCCCCATTAGCTAAAGTGGTTCTTCAGGTTAAGAACAGTTTCAGGTTAAGTACAGACCTCCGGAACGAATTAAGTACTTAACTCAAGGTACCACTGTATTATTACTTTTGTTACTATGTTATACATTTTTGTGTTTTTTAATATTTTGAACCCCAGACGAAGGGTGGTATAGAAAATAAATAAACAAATAAAATATTGAAATTACCCAAGTCATTTGATCCCCCCCCTTAAATGGTGCCTGTTGCCTGGGTGACATAAAACTTTCTCTATGCATGATCCAAACCATCACTTTTTCTAGGGTACAGTTATCACATCGGTTTCTATACAAATGGCACCATGTGTGGCGGCTGGGGCAGGGCCAATAGGAGCCACCCTGATCTCCCTCTCTGTGCAGTTGGTTTTTTACACAGAATGGTCATTTGCATAGGTAATCTCTCTCAGTTACCTCACGTAACTGCTGGCGACCCCTCATTCTTCCTGAAAGTACTGGAGAGTTGCGGTCCAGAGTTTTGATTCATCACTTTTAATGGATGGAAATCTGAGCCAGGTTTTCATTGGGTTTTACCTCAAGGTACTGGGGATTGAATTGGGTAACTTCTGAATGCTGTCTACCAGCTCCATCTGGTATGCAGGCTGAGACCCTACCTGTCCACAGACTGTCTTGCCAGAGTGGTGCATGCTCTAGTTATCTCCTGCTTGGACTACTGCAATGCGCTCTACGTGGGGCTACCTTTGAAGGTGACCCGGTAACTGCAATTAATCCAGAATGCGGCAGCATAACACCGGTCCTGAGAGATCTGCATTGGCTCCCAGTACATTTCCATGCACAATTCAAGGTGTTGGTGCTGACCTTTAAAGCCCTAAACATTAGATGCTCTACTCCTGAGAGGTGAAAGCAAAAATTTAGGACCCAAAAAAACCCTTCCGCTTCTATGTTCTTCCTCTAATACACCTCCGGCTACAGGTAAACATACTTCTCATTTCCCTTCCTGTTACTTCCACTGTAGTTACTAATTCACTTACGTTTGTCTTCATTAATTGAGGAGTTTCTTCTCTTAATACCACCAATCATTTTCTCACACAGCTTGTCGTCCAGTATGTTCAAAATGAATAATGTTCCACTGGCCTTCTCCTCATTTCTGCTACCCTCACTGCAACTTATCATCTTATAATGAGACTTGAGGTGTTTGGCAACAGTGGCTGGAACTGGTTTGTAGCAATGCATTGAAGCAGAAGGGTTTTTTCAGGTCCTAAGATTTTGCTTTCCCCTTTTGAAAATAACAGGCAGCATATTATGAAGGAGAAAGTAGATTTTAATGTCCGTAAGCAGGTATTATTTTGACCTATTCCAGTCTGGGTTCAAGCACAGTCTGGGGGCAGAATTGGACTTGGCAAGAGAGGGGAAGGAAAGGACCTGTTGATTCCCATCTTCTTCTTCTTCTTTGGTGATCCCTCATAGCCGAGTAAGATTGTCTTCCATAAACACGGTCTTAACAGTGAGTCCATAAATGACCCGTGGAGGCCAATTCTGGATCCACACGTCCTTCCACAGTGGGGACACAGGTTCCCCAGGCGGGAGTTGATCATGGTGAGGGTTTGCCAAGCATGCCTTCCTCTTAGCACGTTTCTCTCTTTCGTCTTGAGTTCGAGCATCTTCAAACCACTGCCTGCCTATTAGCCACTGAGTCAAGTTCAAGGTTTTAATGTAGCAGAAGACTGCTCACATTTTTCGGGTAGGTGGCGTTGTGGCCAGGTAGCTGGGTCTCAACCGTTTACCAGCCAAAGGGGCAGAGAAACGGCGTCTCTCCCCTGTGTCACATCGGTCGCATCATTGTTGCTGGGGTTCTGCCCTCTGTGGAACACCCCCAGCCAATCAGCTGACAGGGTGGGTGTGGCCACAGATGATTTAACAGTGGTGCAGGCAGCCGACATCCTCTCTCTCGCCCCATCGCCCTATTGGTGATTTACCCTTAAGTGGTCTCCCTGCAGATGGGCAGGAGTCAAGATATAGCTTGGCTTCGCCCCAGTGCCTAAGCCAAACCACTCATATCTGTAACCAATAAAGCTGTGGCCTATTTGAACCCATAAACCAAAATACTTTGTGTCAGTGTGTTTTATTGTTCTCCTGGGAACTTTGTGGCTCAGGTCCCTTGGCACTCAAGATGACTTAGTCCACCCAAGGTAAACGAAGGTGTGGTGGTCAAAGTGTTCCTGAGGGGTACTGCTGCTAGGGGCGTAGGTAAAGGTCCAGTCGTGACCAATTCTGTGGTTGTGGTGCTCATCTCACTTTATTGGCTGAGGGAGCTGGCATAGAGCTTCTGGGTCATGTGGCCAGCATGACTAAGCCACTTCCCGCTGGAGCAGTACCTATTTATTTACTTGCACTTTGACGTGCTTTCGAACTGCTAGGTGGGCAGGAGCAGGGACTGAACAACAGGAGCTCACCCCGTCGTGGGGATTCAAACCGCGACCTTCTGATCGGCAAGTCCTAGGCTCTGTGGTTTAACGCACAGCGCCACCCGCATCCCTAGTCACATGCAAAGCCAGCATATCAAGAAAAAGTGTTTTTTCACCTCAGACGAGAGAGAAGGATACAGATTTCTACAGCCTAGGCCTCAGCTCCATCTCCTTGCAGAGTCATTTGTAACTGATTTCAATGTGGCTCTTCTAGCGAGCAACATGAGTAAGGAATTCTTGTCTGTGGCAGCGTTCCATGTGGCTGCCCTAACAGCTAAAAGCTACATAGCCTGCAGAGTGAGGTAAAAGGTAAAGGACCCCTGGACAGTTAAGTCCAGTCAAAGGCGACTATGGGGTTGCAGTGCTCATATCGCTTTCAGGCTGAAGGAGCTTTCCGGGTCATGTGGCCAGCAGGACTAAACCACTTCTGGTGCAACGGAACACCGTGACTGAAACCAAAGTGCATGGAAATGCTGTTTACCTTCCCGCCACAGCGGTACCTATTTATCTACTTGCACTGGCATGCTTTCAAACTGATAGGTTGGCAGGAGCTGGGACAGAGCAACGGGAGCTCACCCCGTCACAGGGATTCAAACCACTGACCTTCAGATCGGCAAGCGGCTCAGTGGTTTAGACCACAGCGTCGCCCACGTCCTAGAGTGATGTAGACACACATGACCTGTGGGTGAAGACTGCAGTGAATGGCTGACATGTGAAGGGTGCCATAGCTCCCAACTGCTACTCAAACAGTGCAGGGTTCAAAACGTCCTTGCAAAGGCACATATTGCTAATTCTTGCAAAAGAGTCAGGGTTTTTGCACAATGACCAGGCCTGGGATATTTACCTTCCATTGTAAGGAGAATTCATGCTAAACAGTCCTTCAATTTTCCAAATGCTTCTTTTAAGCACTCTCTTGGTGCTTTATCACCCAAGCTGACTTCCTTTTGGTTAATAAAGACCTCCAATAAGTGGGAGAAAAGACAGCATGGGTGGTGGGGGGAATGGGGCTTGTGTTTATCTTGCCACAAAAGTGCTTCATGTTTAAAGTTTTGTTCATTCACCTTGGGCAAATCTGACACTGACAAATGGTTCATATATCAGAAAATACCCTGAATGGGAGAGGTTAGGCTATCACACTTTGTATACACAGTGTCCTACAGAGGTGACTGTAATGATGGTAATATATCAAGAGGCGATGCTGCTGCAGAAAACCAGGCGGTTGCAAATTCCACGAACAAAGGTTATTTATTTCTGCAGTTTTGATAGGAACCGCTGGAAACATTTTTTTCCTTCCTAATGGGCCTAATGTGTCTCTGAAGGCTTTGCTTCTTGTCATATTTCTTATTCCGGCTAAAAATAAAAGTTAGTATTCATGTGGCTATAGAACGCGATAAATAGATTTATCGTGCAGTCAATAAACTACTTTGAAACACTTATTTCTTCCCTGAATAGACTAGCGCATGTGCTAAAACACTGCCAGAGGTTATTCTGAAAGTGCTATGCTGACCTAATCCTCACTCTTGTGGTCACTCCGTATGTCTGGTCAGCACTAGGGTGCAGATCAAGGCTCACGTGTTTGAATACTCCTCTGTACCAAAAATACAGGGATGTGGGTGGCGCTGTGCTCTAAACCACCAAGCCTAGGGCTTGCCGACCGGAAGGTCGGTAGTTCGAATCCCCATGATGGGCTGAGCTCCCGTTGCTCGGTCCCTGCTCCTGCCAACCTAGCAGTTCGAAAGCACGTCAAAGAGCAAGTAGATAAAGAGGTACAGTGTGCACACCAGCTTTGGTTCCACAATGGAAGAAAATTAGGATATAAATCTGAGGAAGGAAAAATCTGCTGCCCCTGTGGGTTCTGCTGCCCGAGGCAGTTGCCTCACCTTGACTCATGGATGGGCCGGCCCTGGGAGCAGCACCCATGTCCCTCCTCTAACAGTGCACTTGGAAGGGTGCTACATTGCTGCATGGCATTCTTCAGCATCCACATTTGGGGCATAGCCCAGTATTCAAGCAGGAATGTGGCTGCCGTTTACCCACTATGACAAAAAGAATTTTTTTTAAAAAACAAAAAGTTTTAAAAGAAGAAAACCCTCCCCTGTTTACAACTAAAAATATAAATCTCCTGCTTCGTTTCCCCCTAATTTATATGTTCTCACCACCCACTAGTCTCTTCAAGCCTTTTCCACATCTCCACAAAAATGTCTCTAGGAACTTTTCAACACTACTCAACAAGGAATCTACCCTGGCTTCTGTCTGCTTGTGCAAAAGTTCATCCATAGTTTGAAGTGGGGGGGGGGAGGAAGGAGATTTTTAAATTATTAGTTCTCCATCTCCTCCCCCTGCAAGTCATGTTGCAGGCAAACCACAGCTAAGTGACACCTTCTTGCAAAAGCAAGAAAATGATTTTTTTTTGGGGGGGGGGGTTGGAATTAGCACCCTCTTCTGATTTCTATGCTTGCACCTGGCAGCTAATTTCAGAAGGAATACATTCCCCTAACGCAATGCTGAATGGAGGAACAATAGGCTAGATTTGTTAAATAGGCTGAACTTGTAGGGTGTGATAGTATAATTGTCTGTTACATGCAACAAACCACAATCTACAGTCTCATTTCATCCCATTTTGTTCAAACATAGCTAGCTGTCTTTTCTGTCTTTTTTTTTTCTTTTTGCAAAGGAAACTACTAGGCAAAGTAATTATGTTTGATTTCTTGATCTGAGTTAAGCACACAGAGTATTAGCATCTATTATTTCAACAAGATGATAGGAGAAAGAAAAGGTGTTCATGATGCATACATATAATTTTTCTCTCCCTTCTCATGTTCAAGTCCTCTCGCTGCTATTGATTTGTCTATGTTAGCTATAAACTGCAATACTTTAGCCTTCGGTTTATCTACAACAACAAACATTTCGGGGGGGGGGGGGACTTGAGGTTCATTTGTACATGAATGTATATAACAATTTTCTTACATTCGTCCAGACCCATGAATTACATTACATAAATGGGTTTGGGGAACAGTTTTCTGCTCGAAGCTAAATTCCAATGTAACCTGGGTGGCAAAACGTTCCAAAACCTAACCACATGCGTTGTGTCAGAAAGGGAGCCTTTAGGCCTGCTTCCCTGCATCAGTTTTTATTTGACAAAGCCATGGTTGTTGTTTTTTTTTTTTAAAAAAACAATCCCACTTCATTATAATAGGTTTGAGACGAAAATGGAGCGCAGTGGCAAAACTCAGTAGATTTTTTGTAGGCTATTTTTTGTCCCAGCCTCTCGATTTTTCAACAAAAACTATGTATTAGCACTTAAATTGGATCAAGATTTGTTTGGTTGAAATATTTTTGACCCCATCTGGGACAAAAAGTGCCCTGCATGTAAAAGGTAAACTTACTTTTTTCTGGGATATTTTTTGTCCCATGTGCTTTTTGTGTACAAGCAGCTACCATTTTGTGTGGCGGTTCTGTTCCTTGCCACCATGCGCGTCAGCAGAGTGGGCATAAGCTAGAGGCTTGTTGAGGCTGCTCAATCCACTGAAAATAATTGCAGTATCTGAAGTGATGGGAAAGGTTCGCCTGTGGTTTTTAGCTGTGGTAGTTCTTTCACAGAGGGTTTTAAAGAAAGAACTAGATAAATCAATGGTGGATGGTACATACTCAGGCTGCTTGCAGCTGTGCCCCATTCACACCTAGTTCCAGGTAAGGCAGGTTTGTTGATTTTCCCAGAGTGTCCAGAGGATGGGGAAGGGGGGGGGGCCTCCATTCAAAGCTCCTCCAGCAGCTTGCTGGAATCATGCTGGGGTCAAATAACAGACAAAGGTTGATCGTTGCATTTATGCGGTGCTCCTAATCTTCCCAGAGAGGAATGCACTTGGTCATTGCAGGTAGCAAAAATCCTGGACTAGATGGTGCCTTGGTCTGATCCCTCAAAGTTTTTATTATCTTCCTGAGCATCAAATATAATGACCCAATATAACTTTAATGAATATATGTTAAAAGCAGAGACATCACCTTGCCAACAAAGGTCCGTATAGTTAAAGCTATGGTTTTCCCAGTAGTGATGTATAGAAGTGAGAGCTGGACCATAAAGAAGGCTGATCGCCAAAGAATTGATGCTTTTGAATCATGGTGCTGGAGGAGACTCTTGAGAGTCCCATGGACTGCAAGAAGATCAAACCTATCCATTCTTAAGGAAATCAGCCCTGAGTGCTCACTGGAAGGACAGGTCCTGAAGCTAAGGTTCCAATAGTTTGGCCACCTCATAAGAAGAGAAGGCTCCCTGGAAAAGACCCTGATGCTGGGAAAGATGCACAAGGAGAAGGGGACGACAGAGGACGAGATGGTTGGACAGTGTTCTCAAAGCTACCAATATGAGTTTGACCAAGTTGCGGGAGGCAGTGGAAGACAGGAGTGCCTGGCGTGCTCTGGTCCATGAGGTCATGAAGAGTCGGACACACCTAAACGACTAAACAACAACAACAACAACAACAACATATGTGTGTGTGTGTATTTTATTTTTCATTTTTCTGGGATAAGAATTCCAGACCACATTTTCATGTCAGTGTTTGAAATCCTCCTTCAGACAGATGTTTTGTCTTGCTCTCTTGTAACCTAACAAAATCAGGTGGCAAAATGCTGAAGTCTGCAGATTTGGAAATGCAAATGATCTTCATTGAAGATAATTACTTTGAAGAGCCAGCTTGAAGTCTGACCTTTTGTCGACCAAGTTTGTCAAGCACTCAGCACCAGTAAGCGGGGACAGATTTTTCCAAAACTACTCTATTGGGAATGACTCATGAGTCATTCATCCATTTTCCATGGCGGGAGGAAAAGGCATTATACTAGTGAGGGGATTGCCTGCCATTACAGATTCTGTAGCACCACCTAATGGTGTCAGCTCTGTCCTATAGACATGTGCTGTAATTCCATGCGCATAGGATATCCAAAGTCATTGCATCCAATTCTAGAATGCTTTAAAATGCTTTCGCAAGCCTAGTCCCAGTGAATGAGAATGGGAAAGGCATCCCACTGTTGAAATGGACCACCTCGGAAGAGCACATGTCTATGCTACAGTTTTAAATGGGTTGAATCACTAGACCAGGGGTCAGCAAACCTTTTCAGCAGGGGGCTGGTCCACCGTCCCTCAGACCTTGTGTGGGGCCTGACTATATTCTGAAAATAATAATAATGAATGAATTCCTATGCCCCACAAATAACCCAGAGATGCATTTGAAATAAAAGGACACATTCTACTCATGTAAAAACAGCAGGCAGGCCCCCAAATAACCCAGAGATGCAGTTTAAATAAAAGCACACATTCTACTCATGTAAAAACACCAGGCAGGCCCCCAAATAACCCAGAGATGCAGTTTAAATAAAAGGACACATAATACTCATGTAAAAACAAACTGTTTCCTGGACCATCCTCAGGCCGGATATAGAAGGCGATTGGGTCGGATCCTGTCCCTGGGACTTAGTTTGCCTACCCATGCACTAGACAGTTCTTCTCCACACAGAACTGAATATATCCAAGGGGACTTTTTAATACCTTACTTAAACCTCTAAGCAAAGAACTGCCCTCTCTTGCCTCCTTAATGGAGTGAAAGTTATGAACTCTTCCATCTGCTTTCAGAAAGCTAATTCCTCCCTTTTCTGGTTTCAGCAGCTGAAAAGCTACAGTGTTGACAGGGGTGCCAACCTGAATAAAATATTGTGGGGGCGCCCCACGTAATCGCGCACAATACGCGACAGGCGCACACCATTTGAATGGCAGTGCACATCAACCTGGGGCCCCCCTGCCCCCCTCAAACATGTTATTTGGGGAGGGGGCTGAAGGGACCTCAGCCCCTGGGAGTTGGCTCCTATGAGTGTTGATATCCATTGCATTCTTGTGTGGAACTCAGAGTTGAATTCAGTGGGGCTTCTGATTAAACATGCTGTGCCCCAAAGCCCAGGATGGAAAATGGATTGGAGACATGATATGAGGCAATAGCCCTATCAGCATGCCAACAGAGGCATGGCCACACCTTTCCCAGAAGCTGAGATCACAGGAATATGGTCTTCTTGCACCGTGATGGAAACCATTTTCATTAGTTCCTTCTACACATTCAGTGGGCATGTGGAAGAAGAGGAGAAGGAGGAGGAGGAGGAGGAGGAGGAGGAGGATGAGGAGGAGGAGTTTGGATTTGATATCCCACTTTATCACTACCCTAAGGAGTCTCAAAGCAGCTAACAATCTCCTTTTCCCTTCCTCCCCCACAACAAACACTCTGTGAGGTGAGTGAGGCTCACTGATTTCAGAGCATAGCTGTCAACTTTTCCCTTTTCTTGCGAGGAATCCTATTCAGAATAAGGAAATTTCCCTTTAAAAAAGAGAAACATTGAAGTTCAGAGAAGTGTGACTAGCCCAAGGTCACCCAGCAGCTGCATGTGGAGAAGCAGGGAAGCGAACCCAGTTCACCAGATTACGAGTCCACCACGCTTAACCACTACACCACACTAGAGCAGGGAGAAGGGTTGCTTCCAAATTACACACCATGTGTTTATGCCATGCCTTATGTGTGTGCACACAGGGCAGGCTTCTCCAACTGGTAGCCTACAGATGTTTTGATGGGAGATGCAGTTCAAAGGAGCTGGAGGGCACCAGATTGGAGAAGGCTGACATAGGGGCTTCCACAGAACTGGGAACCCTGATGATCACTGCTCCTCATGAAGAAGGCAGCCCTATTGTCAAGCACAGAAAGTCCTCCTCTCCCTTTGGGAACTTCACAGGTAAGAATTAACGAGCAGTTAGTATATTTCTAGTCCTTTTATTACAGCATCATGTTGCAAACACAAATACACAGCTCTCCGCAAGGACGGAAGTTGGCTACTCTAAATCCTCTTCCGACTTCTGCAACATTTTAGGTGCCAACAGGAAGCTCCTCCTTCCCCGTCTCCTTTGCTCTCTGATACGTTCTGACCTCCAAGTTCATGGTGATGGGGGGTGGTCCCCCACACTCTCAAGTGACGTCTTGACAAGCTGCCCCCTCCCTTCTGGTTCCCTGTCATTATCTCGTAACTGGATAACTCCTCCCATAGCTGTTCAGCTTCTCTCTCTCTCTCTCTCTCTCTCTCTCTCTCTCTCTCTCTCTCTCTCTCTTTCTGAACACACTGTAGACGGGGGGAGGGGGCAGGTAACTCTTCTCCCTCTAGCTCTCCCTCAGAGAGAAGTTGGTCTGCCATAGATCGCATTCCCCAGTCCTCGTCTTCAGACCATTCCCTGACAACTATGCACGCTTCTTTTTTAAGTGTGTAGAGCAGGGGTCGGCAAGGTTTATCTCGACTGGGCTGGTTCACTTCCACGGAGATTGCTCCATGGCCAGACACGATTTCTGGTGTCTGCACAGACGTGATTTCCAGTGCCGCAGAAGAGAGTCCCCGCTCCACATTGTGCCAGTTTAGCACAGCACATTGGGACTCGCAGAGCGGGCAGCTCAGTTCGGGGGCAGCTGGGGGGCCATTTAAATGACCCCTGTGGGCTGCTTGTGGCCCATGGGGTGCAGGTTGTTGACCCTGGTGTAGAGGCTACTTTCATGTCAGGCCCCTCCCTTTGTCTACGGCAAGTCCCAAGGGACCCTCTCCATCTCTGCTTCACTTTCTGCTCTTGTTCAGGGAGTTGGGGGGGGGGCTGGCAGGCAGTCAACCGATACACTTTCAGGGGGGCTTTGTGGTGAAGCTATTAAGCCTGCCTCCTGTCTTTGCTCTGTGCTGGGGCACCTACCTGTTTCTCCCTTTCTCCCATCTTCCATGCTTCCAGTCTCCAGTATCTCCCAGCTCTTTTCCTCCTCTGGGATGTGTCTGGTTGTCCACCACCAAGATCCTGGCTCCAAATATTCTCCTTCTGTGCTTTCCCCATGGGGGCTCTTGGTCAGGAAGTTTCCAGCACTCCTCCTCATCTCACCAGTCCCTGACACAGGGCGGGTTGCAATTCAAAATGGAATTACAAAAAAATAGAACCACCAAAATCTAATAAAAAAAAAACAAAATTCTATGGAGATCTGAGGCTGTGGGCATAAAACAGTGGCAGAAAAAATGAAATGGTTTTGCACAGACCTCTTATCTGCAAATGCATACCAGAATAAGGAGAATAATGTTTTGTGCCTGTTTCCTGAGGTTAGATATAAATATAGCAACATATCCAACTGGGAAAGTGGGTGCCAAACCCATTCAAAATCCCTTTGGAATCTCTGTCCCTTAAATTTGGTAGATAACGAGAAAGAAAATGGAGTAACAGCCCTGCTTGAATCAGAACCCATTAATCGGATTCAATTGCTTCCTCAGCCCAAATTAAAACATTATTCAGTATAAAGGACCAGCCTGCTAAATTATACAAATGGGAAAGAATTACAAATAGATTTGCTTGCTAAGCTGGTGATGGTCGTCTTGTTTTATTGTTTTACCAATTAACAAAGGCCAAGAGCCTTTGAAATATCAGCTATGATTAGCTATGTTTGACACAGCACTGTCAGGTTCCATCATTTCCAATGGAAAGTGACAGTCCTGAGATTAAACTATTATTTCTTTATAAACACGAGAAGTCACATTTACTTATAATTAGTATGCAAGCGTTGAAGGGACAGGCATTTGTATCACCATTTCAAATTACCGCCTGAAAATGACTTATTAACTATGAATTAATATTTATGAGTCGAACAGGGAACTGAATTTGGAATTTATGAGATGGGAATTTCATTAAGGGGTGTGTGAATCAACATCTTTCAAGAAAGATGATCTCCTTTTCTGTTGTGTACCTTGTGTTAGAACCAGGCGCACATTTCCAAAACAACGTGAAGTCTTTAGTTTTTGTTATTTTCTCTGCTCGGAGCACAGTCTACTGGGAGGAATTCTTCTGCCCCTGTGTAAAAATTACCCAGGCATGGGACCTGCCCTATCATTAGGTAAAGTGAAGCAGCCCCTTCAGACAGCAGGGGCTGCGGATGCAGAACAACGGCAAGGCATTGGAAGATAGAGCTGGATGTCTGCTAGCCTGCTGCCCTCAGGTACATAGGATAATGCTGGCCTTTTATCAGTGCTGAAGGAAGATTCAGCTGCCAGTTTGACTGGCTTTTGTATGTGGAATGGGAATGTCCTTTTTCTCAGCCTGAAAAATGTCTTGGACTGGCTCTGAGTAGACAACAGCTGGGCTAGAACTTTTCATGCCGCTGTGCCACTGTGCACTAAGCTGGTTTTAATTTGGGAAGGGGGCATCCAGATTATGATCCCAAATCTGAAGCGATACAGTGACTGCTCCCCACATTAAATGAGGGGCGCCCTTTGCGTGGTTGCGCACAGCCCCAGGACCCTATGCAGCACCATTAGAACAGGCTTGGCTTCGCCTTCCCCAGGTCTCCGCCTACCTCATCCAGTTGCCCAATCCCCCCTGGGGAGGCATTGCCAAGGTGATCAGGCCAGGTACGGGAAGGGACCACCTGCCCACACAATAGGGGAAGGATCTTACCTGGGAATCGTCAGTTGGCTTGCGGCCTTGGGTGGCGGTATCAGGCCTTGGGTGGAATCCTTTAGTCTATCTTCCCTAAGTTGGGGGTGGGCGTGTAGCGGTGGCTCATGCCCCCCTTCTCTATGCGGCGGCAATACCAGGGTTCCCTGTTAAAGGGCTTGTTTTGAGGGGAGGCTTTGGCCGTACGCCGAGAGGTTGTCACTGCTCTCCGCTGCGATGGCGGCATAACGGGGGCAGGCTCTCTCTGCTTGAACATATGTTCTCCAGAGCCAGCCCATTCCCCCCCCCACTGGATAACCCTGATGTTCCCCAGATCCCCAGCAAGGCACTGGGAGGGATAAACGCCCCATGCCTGAGCCAAGGTCTACCCACATCTGAAACATAATAAAGTTGTGGCCAATTTTAATCCCATAGCACGTTGTCTTGAGTTGATATTCCACACGGGGGCCACCCAGGGTTTGGGGGGACTCCGCCTGTCCACGCAATACACTCCACCATGTCAGGACTCTCCCATCATATTCTGCTATTGGTGTATATCTGGCCAGCTTCAGCTTCTTAACAATCAAATCAAGCAGTGAGTATAACCAATTCACCTTGAGTATGTAAGAGCCTACAGGGGCTCAATTCAGATATTTCATCTTAATAAACTGAGAAGTATGAGTCTTGTACCATCACACTCCATCCTGGTTCTGCCCCTTCCTTCTTCCCTTCTTAGCACACCACAATTATCCTGAAAATATAGTCTTCCACAGTTCTCCTGAAACTATAGTTATCTCCCTCTTGGACTACTGCAATGCGCTCTATGTGGGGCTACCTTTGAAGGTGACCCGGAAACTACAACTAATCCAGAATTCAGCAGCTGGACTGGTGACTGGGAGTGGCCGCCAAGACCATATAACACCAGCTTCTGGAAGACTACATATTTAGGAATGATCAAAATTCAGCCTGATGTATGTTGCATTTCTAATTTGTAAGTAGATTTTTTTTTTTTTGCTTTTTTATTTATTGCAAAGAGTGTACCTTTGAGAACAAGTGAAAACTATTCAGACAGCACATTGTTCATATTATAGCAAGGCCTTTGTTATTTTTCCTAACTCCTGAACCTGCTTAAAATTACCGAAGTGTCAGTTGTCTATTTAAATTACGTTGACCATGTCCATTTACTAATAACACTTGTAGAAATAGGCTTCAAAGGAGCACAGGTGGCACTAATTGATTCTTAATTTATGTCCTTCAACAATACGACCTGGGGTGAAGAAAATGATATTTGATATAAAATAATAGCATTTATGATGTCCCCCCCCCAATGCTACACACACATCTAAATTTCATTTTGCACCCAGAGTTAGAAGTTCACCTCAAAAGGAATATGATGGAACTTTCAATTAATAAAACCATGTACATAATAGTTTTCTGCTTAGAAATGTTGGGAAGACGTGTGTTGTGTAAAACTGACAATATTTGGGGTACAGTGGTACCTCGGGTTAAGAACTTAATTCGTTCTGGAGGTCCGTTCTTAACCTGAAACTGTTCTTAACCTGAGGTACCACTTTAGCTAATGGGGCCTCCCGCTGCCACCATGCTGCCACTGTGTGATTTCTGTTCTCATCCTGAAGCAAAGTTCTTAAGCAGAGGTACTATTTCTGGGTTAGCGGACTCTGTAACCTGAAGCATCTGTAACCCGAGGTACCACTGTATACACTTTAGCTGTATATTTGTAAGTAAAGCAAATGTTACCAAAACCAGCAACCAACCAATGGAAAGTTCTCTCTCCCCTCAAGAGATCAAAACTTGATCAGGACTGTCACTATAACTTCTCTCTCTTTGGGATAGTGAGGAGCACTCCTTTTCAATTTGCTTATTTGCTAGCACAAATGAAGTGGCTGTTCCAGCAGCAAATGGAGGCCTTGAAGCAGCTCCACACAGGTTTGGCACGCACTGAATACATTGCAATATAATTCCATTGGCTGCCACCTCACATGGAGCTGATTGAAAAATATCTAACTTAAGGAAAGACCCACAGGACTGATTCAAAACCAGAAAATAATACAAAAGGATAAGTGTTTACAACTGACACCAAAGACGTCAGATATGGGAATGGATGCTCAGCATCTTGGAAAATTGAGTCATTTATTTAAGATGAAATTTTCAAAAGTACTTAAGTGGCTTAATGGCTCGTGTCTTATGACTTCCAATGGGAAATGTCATACTAAATCATCTGGATACCTGCATACAGGGATCTATCTGACCAAGGTGTGCCTGAAATAAATATTTGTTTGTAATGGGCTCTCCTTAGAGGCAGGAAGCAGCCAAGTGAGAGGCATTCGCAACACCGATAAACAAATATTTCAAATTTAGAATGAACAGAGATGGTGCAATACTATCAAGGTGACACACTGGGATAGCCAAATATTTGAATGAGGAGTCGGAGCAAAGAATGCCCTAGGCTGAAATATGGTTGCAGTAAGTATTTGCTGAATAATTTACAATAATGAATAAAAATCTAGCACAACAATCCAAATGTTTGTGCACAGGGCGGCATAAAACAAATACGACAGGCTGGAAGGTAGACTATATGATTACATGGATCAAATACTTTATTCATTTCAATTCGTACAAAATTATAGGTTATAACTGCTTTCCAGGAGCTTCTCGGGTTGAATGGAATTTGATGATTAGGGCAAAAAGAGTGCAATCCTAAAACAAGTATTTAGAGAAGTCCTATTGGAATGCAATGGGGCTTACTCCCAGGTAAGTAGGGTAAGGATTGCAGCTTTACTCACAAAAGCATAGCTGATACTTGCTTCCCCATCACTTGTTTTGTTTTCTGACGTGGTTGTTTATTTAATTTGCATTCTGTCTTTCCCCAGTGCTGCACAACAACAATCATACAAATTCAATAATATATAATACAGTACAATAAGGCAGCAATGCTACATAAAGTCCAAACAAACAAAGACAGATAAATAAAAGCAGGCAGTTAAAGCCTATTTCAACATATTTATAAATCAGCTTAGGGCTAAAGGCCTGGCTAAATAAAATTGTCTTTGCCGGCCATCAGAGGGTCATCAAAGATCAGGCAAGCTGACCTCTTTTGAGAAGGTGTTCCAGAGCATAGCTGTCAGCGTTTCCCCCTTTTAAAGGGAAATTCCCTTATTCCGAATAGGATTCCTCGTAAGAAAAGGGAAAAGTTGACAGCTATGTTCCAGAGGCCGGGAGCAGCTGCTCATCTTCTGGCTCCAATTCATATGTGACTTCAGTGTCGATGGCACTGATCAAAACCAGACAGTGATACAAAAGGAGAAGTGTCAGCACCTGACATGAATGACATGGGATATGGAGGTGTCCCTACCTTCCATTATGCGCAGGAAATTGTAGGAATGGATTTCGACACTAGGAGAGGATATATGGTTTAGGTGTTATCCTTCCTTGCTCAAGTGAGTGAGATCAGCGGAGTACCATCCTTTGCAGCTTAAACTTGGAAGCTAAAACAGGTTTGATTTAACCTTCTGGAAACAATAATCCAAGATGCTTTAAGGCAGATTAGGTTTTCCTGATATTACCCCTTTTCTCCCCGTGAAATAACAATCACATACGCATTGTTTTGTGAAGAAATAAAAGCAGCATTTACTTACATTACCTAGGTCTCAAAGCAGCAGTTACAGTAGCAAAACGAAGGCAGGTTTATAACTGCTATCAAAGTCACAAAAGTACAAGATGTAAGTTCAAACATGAACATGTGGTCAGCTTGGAAGTATGAAGAAAGAGGAGGCTGCCCAGGTAGGCAGGAAGTACAGTGTTACAGCTTCCTGGCAAGGAAGACAATGGAAGTGATCTCACAGTGTTCCCTCTAGTAAGTTTTTCAGGATAGCTCTGTGAGTCTCAGCCCCTTTATGTGCCCATCTAGCAAAGAATGAATTGCTTTACCAACTATCGAAGAATGGCAGCTGAAGATGATGGACTATATGGAACTTGCCGAACTGACCGGGAGACTCCAAGACCAGAGAGAAGAGACGGTGGAAGAAGACTGGAAGAAGTTTAAGGAATATTTGAAAAAAATATGTTAATATTTAAACTTTAGAATAGCTTTGGAAGTGGATATAGGCTGTAGGGTTAGAAGTAGAAGATAGGGTATTTTAAAATAGTATCATTTGTAAGTGATAAAATGTGAATTTATTTTAACTGTGATTTTAAAAAAAAGATGGTTAGAAATTATGATATATGTAAACTGCTAAAGATGAAGTAAAATGAAAATCAGATAGGTGGGACTTGGGGAAGCCCACTTAACAATGTTTAGAAAAATAAGGATATGACAAGAATTTGTTCATATTGTTTGTCTTTTCTGTTTGTGTTTTTTATTTGTGTTATAAAATGAATAAAAAATTTTGGGAGAAAAAAAAGAATGAATTGCTGGTTTGATTGAAATAATGTCCCACAGAAATAATATGTAATCTGGGTGCCTCAGCATGGAGATCTTTACACCTGATGTTTTCATTCACACAATCACTTTAAAAAGGAAGGCTCCACCCTGAGGTCACCCTTTTTTTTTGAAGGTATTCTGTAAAAGAGAGGGACACACAAGGAGCAGCCTTGCAGCTAACCAAAGAAAAGTGACTCTATTTTAAAGCATGGTGTCAGAGACTGCCTCCAGGTCCCAGCTCACAGAGGACCAACGCTAG
>JAXCMG010000073.1:1726124-1738622 GCA_034642415.1 Podarcis siculus | reverse complement strand
GAAGCTCCATCTGAGTCTCCGCCCCCTGTACACCAGCTTAAGACTCTCGCCTTGCCCCACCTTTTGCGTCTCTCCTTTCGCCTCTGGGTCCTACCACCCCCCGGGGTCCCTTCCTTCCTGGACGCTTCGGATGCGGACCCCTCAGACTCCTCCCCCTCCTTTCGGCGGGCTTTAGGACCTGGCTCCCTTTCCGGGCTGCTCATTGCGCCACCCTCTTGTACATTTGAACTTGGCGCGCGCGCGCTGTCTCCGACCCTCCTTTCTACCGTTTCCTCGCTCTCTGACGCAGGCGTGGCCAAACCCGACTCATGTCCTTCCACTGACGGAGAGCTGCCTGGCGCCGATGCCTGGGACTCCTCCCTCCTACTGCTCTCCGGTGGGGAAGCTGGTCCCGATTTCCAGCTGCTGCTCTCTGGTGGGGAAGCTGGTCCCGATTTCCAGCTGCTGCTCTCTGAGTCCCCTCTGGCCCCTCCTTCCTGGGGTGTTCCCTTTGGCAACCCCCTAGCTCTGCCCACGGGAGCCCCTTTCTGTGAATCCTCCGATTCGCTGGAGAGACTTAGAGACCTCGGGCGGCTATCATCGCTAACTTCTCCCTCGGATTCCTCCCCATCGGTCTCTGATCCCTCTCTTTCCTGCCCCTCTGCTCCTGAACCCCTGACACATGGTGTTCAACATTTCCAGTGACTGTTTTGAGAAAAGAAGGCACATCCTTATGGGCTTAGGCAGCCCAGCCTATAGCCGCACGGCCCCTCTGATCTTCCTTCCTTCCTTCCTTCTAAATCCTATCCTGACTTTCTGATCCTTGCAAACATCTAAGATAGCCGAGAACAGAAATCATCATCACCGCAACAGTCACAATAAATAAATAAACAAGAGCATATAATAAAAAGTAAAGCCTAGGAGCTAGAAGCTATTAAAGTCCATAGTAGCTGCTACTCAGGTCTTACTGACAGATCCACATGTCAACCAGTTGTGGATGTGTTTTTAAATTCATTATGTGTTTATTTATTAGTGTGATTTAGTTTTATTTTCTCTGTTGTGCTGTTCTGGAGTTTTGAAGATCACTCTTGAAGAAATTCAAAGTCAATTCCCCAAATCCCCCTTTAGGCCTCCATATTGGTGCACCAGCTGCTATGTTATGGTCTTCTTGGGAGTACTGTGAAATATAAACTGGTGGGGAAATGTTTAATAAAACAGTTTTCATATTATATATGTTTTACAGCTCTCGCTGGAAAACTGCAACATAACAGTTAGCGTAGCATTATGGCGGCCTAAAATAGATTCGGAAATACCTTTCGGGTGATCTTCAAAACTCCACGACTGGAGTTGTGATAAGGGAAACAAAAATAAAAGTCAATACAACAACATAGAATTATAGAATTGTAGAGTCGGGAGGGATCTTGAGGGTCATCTAGTCGAACCCCGGGCAATGCAGGAATGACAACATGAATATAATAAATAAAAATAAAACAGTCTTTCCCCATAAGCTGAAAAGTTTAGCTAGTCTGCTGCTGTAAAAATAGTAGTCAACTACCTCATACTCAGAGCACACCAACTGAAATTAATGGGCCTAATTTAGTCATGTTCATTAATTTCAGTGGGTCTACTCTGAGTAAAACTTACTGTTTAGGGAAGCTTTTAATGTTTAATAGGTTATTGTACTTTAATATTCTGTTGGAAGCTGCCCAGAGTGGCTGCGGAAACCCAGCCAGATGGGTGGGGTATAAATAAATTATTATTATTGTTATTATTGTTATTATTATTATTATTATTATTGAAAGCTTATGCTATTAGGTCAAATGATGTTAATAAATTCAGATAAAGGAGAGCACTACTGCACCATCAGGGTCTTAGCATGTGGTGTAGTGGTTAGAGTGTTGGGCCAAGCCCTGGGAGACCAGGGTTCGAATCTGCACTCAGCCATAAAACGCATTGGATGGTCTTGGGCCGGTCACTGCCTCTCAGACCAACTCACCTCACAGAGTTGTTGTGGTGATTAAATGAGGAGGGGGAGAACTTACATCAACACCTTGAGCTCCTCAGAGAAAATCTGGGATATAAGTGCAATAAATAAAATAAAGGAATAAAATTGGAGACCTAAGCACTAATTTTGGAGCCGGAGTAAAGGGAAATTACCACTTGTGTATGGTAATAAGGTCTCAGAAAAACAAATGATTTCAACACCAAGTGAGTGTTGCTAATGCTTCGCTATTCTGTTGTGCTTGTCTTTATTTTCTCTTTGCTACTGTTATGCCCTTCTGTCAGGCTTCGGGGAATTGGCTTCCTCCCTGCTTGGCAGTACATAAGCAGAACAAAGGAAAAGGAGTCTTCTTACCAGTTCAAATCTTTAATAATCACAGCAAGAGAACAAAGAACACCATCTCCTAGAAATGGCGGTGCTCCCAATTGTGGGACACTCCCTCCTCCATCCCTATTCATCTACATCACTCCTACGTCTTGTGATCTGAGCTTGTACCCTCTGAGATTTCTGTTCTGACACTTTCTGTGTTCTCCGTGACTTTGGAGAAGGGGTGGTGGTGTATGCTGTTCAGAGACTGTGACTTTGTTAACTCTCTCCTTTCTAGTGTTTCTTCTGCTAGCTGTTCCCCATCCGGTATTTCCCAGCTTCTGCCTTCTGAACTATGCCCCTCTGCAAACCACTGTTCCAAATCTATGCTGTCCTCCTGATTCTGGGAAGATTCAGGATCAGGGGGAGAGGGTGGCTCCTACCATTCTTCCTCAGTGCAGCCCTCCTCGGTAGGATCCCTGACACCTCCATACTGCTCAGGGTTGGGATTTGTGGTCCGCATATTCCATAAGCTCACACTTAGGGCTGTGTACATGTTACTCAGACCAGAATGGAGTCTGAAACAAGTGTTTCTCCCCCTATATCAATAGTTCAGTAACTTTTATATTTTCTAACTAAGCAATGCTTTGCTGCCTGTGCACCTTTTCTGACCGCTGTATGGGAAGGCACATGGCCTTTGGCCTTTGAAGAGTTCAATTGGCCTTTGAAGAGTTTTGTAAGTAAACCATTTTATGACTTCCCAAATGTGTGGTCTATCTCTGTGCTAGTAAATTGTGACATGTCTGGGGTTTATTGGAAGGGCACATTTTAAAGGTTTTGCATACTATAGCCCCATGCTTTCCTTTGCTGCATGTTTTGTGATGTTAAATCTCTAAAGGGGTTCTCTCACCAAAGAGTACATGCCCCAAATTTGGGTCTTGGCTTCCAGGATTCCAACACAAGTCTGAGTTAAAATTTCTGCTTTTGGTGAAATTCAGTGGCAGTTCTACGGTCTGTACCTAGTGACAGGCCAGCTGGAACCAAGAAATGCACACAATCAGTTGCCCTTATGAACTGAACTCTCTGTTTGTGCAGATCAGTAGGATAATTCTATTCCATAGAAGAGCTCCTGCTGAAGCATAAACAGACTGATAAGAGCAAAGACTATTTTTCTGATGTCATTTATTATCCTCCACTGTTTGATACAGTGAAATATATTGTACCAATAAATCAGCTGCAGCAAATTATTTAATGATGCATTAACTGGTGTGTGTGTACACACACACACACACACACACACACATCTATATGATAACAGTAACTGCAGACTCGAGCAGACGCATCCGTCACTGATACAGGCAGAATTTTTGTGTTTCTTCTTTTTATTATATTAAAGCCCTCAATCTATATGCACACAGCACTAAATTAAAACCCCTAAGATTGTTTTTTCTAAACGGCATTCTCAGCCTTCATTAGGGTCGTCTTGCAGAACGTGTCCACATTTCTGCTTGTCTCATGCCTAGAAAGCATGAGTTGGAGAGTTTTTCCACGGATACCACCCTTTCTAGGCAGAAATCGGAGTGGTTTCCCCCCCTCCTTTCCAAGGGAAAACTCCCTCTTTGGTGCTAAATCAGAGCAAATGCCAATCTGAAGAAAATCCAAATTGCTGTTTGTTCTGATTGTGCACTAGAGAACAGTTTTCCCTGGGGCAAAGCAGTGGGACAAGACAAAGTGTGGACAATCCTTCTACCTGCAGCTTTTCATTTTGCAGAAAGAAAAGAAGTCCATCTTGCAACAGGAGAAAAGAGGCAGGGTTGACTCTGAACGTATATGAGCTTGTCTCATCTTGAGTCTGACCCTTCAGTAGCTCTATTGTCTCTGACAGTTGCTTTCTGAGGTCTGGAAGCAAAACATAGTCTAGTATCCAAGGACACAAGAAGGTGCCTGCTGGATCAAGCCCATTTAGCCCAGCCCCCTATTCTCATGGTGGCCAACCAGATGAAAGCAGGATATGAGCACAAAGGCACGCTGCCTACTCATGATTCCCAACAATTTGCATTCCAGCCATACCGTCTTCAAGAGCGATGGTAAAACACCATAGTTGTAGCTGGTAGCTTTATCTCCCACGAATTAGTCTACTCCTCATTTAAAGCCATCCATGTTCATAGCCATCATTACTGCTTGTGAGAGTGAATGCCACAGTTTGACTATGTGCTGGGTGAAGACCTGGGGTTATTTTTGGCTGTCCTGGCTCTTCAAACAACCAGTTTCATTGCATGGACACAAGTTCCCCTGAAGGACTAGGTGCGCAGCCTGGGAGTCATTTTAGACTCACAGCTGTCCATGGAGGTGCAGGTTAATTCTGTGTCCAGGGCAGCTGTCTACCAGCTCCACTTGGTACGCAGGCTAAGAACCTACCTGCCCGCGGACTGTCTCACCAGAGTGGTGCATGCTCTAGTTATCTCCCGCTTAGACTACTGCAATGCGCTCTACGTGGGGCTACCTTTGAAGGTGACCCGGAAACTGCAATTAATCCAGAATGCGGCAGCTAGACTGGTGACTGGGAGTGATCACCAGGACCACATAACACCGGTTCTGAGGGATCTGCATTGGCTCCCAGTACGTTTCCAAGCACAATTCAAAGTGTTGGTGCTGACCTTTAAAGCCCTAAACGGCCTCGGTCCTGTATACCTGAAGGAGCGTCTCCCCCCCCCCCATCATTCAGCCCAGACACTGAGATCCAGCGCCGAGGGCCTTCTGGCGGTTCCCTCATTGTGAGAAGTAAGGTTACAGGGAACCAGACAGAGGGCCTTCTCAGTAGTGGCTCCCACCCTGTGGAACACCCTCCCTTCAGATGTGAAGGAAATAAGTATCTTTAAAAGACATCTGAAGGCAGCCCTGTTCAGGGAAGTTTTTAATATTTAACGCTGTATTGTTTTTAATACTTGATTGGGAGCCGCCCAGAGTGGCTGGGGAAACTCAGCCAGATGGGCGGGGCATAAATAAATAAATAAATAAATAAATATTGCAGGTCCAGGCGTTGTGCTCCCCAGTCCCAAATCCAGATAAACAAAAGACAACTAAAACTGGTTTGGATCAAAACAGGCCATGACTTTATTGAATGCAGATGAAAGAGGTTTGGCTTGGGTATGGAGCAATCAAAATATTTTCGGCCCACCCACTGGAAGTGATGCATAGGTCAATCTAGGCGGGGGTTCCTAAGACTTACATCAAATAGGGTGACCCCCGCAGGGACCGCTGTTTGGGGGAGTGTCTTCAGGCCCTGGTCCTGCCTGGGCACACGGACATGACCACTCCCTTCCCGGGATCCCTTTAACAGGATACACCAGTATTTGGAGGGGCAGCCAGCGACTGCAACCTCCCCTCCATCCAAGACAAAGGATTGCCCCATGAAGGAAAAGGTGAGGGCTGTTTAAATGCTCAGGGAGCGGACTCAAGGGAAGCCTTCCCACCCACTCTGTTGGCTTCGCCCCTGGCTCCGCCCGTGTCCAAGCCTGCATCCCCATTCACCAAACCGGAATGCAGGCCATCTATCAGGAAGGGGCACTCAGGCCATAATTCCCTCGTTGTGGAGCCTCTGCTGTCCCAAAAGGGTGAGCGGACGTATGAGACGGGGAGAAAATATGTCTCTGCATCCTCTTCCCCCACATGATGTACAATTCTATACATCTCTATTCACCTGTTTTCTAAACTAAAATGCTCCATGTGTAACCTAATAATAATAATAATAATAATAATAATTTATTTGTACCCTGTCCTCCCCAGCCGAAGCCAGGCTCAGGATGGCTAACATCACAAAACTAACACAGTATATAAAGAACATAAGAACATAAAAACAGGCTATCAGTTAATTAAAATACATCTTAAAATTTGTTCAGAGCAAATTAAAATCTGGACAGATGGCAGTCCATGGGTAAAATTGAGAGTGGTTAATATTCTCCAGGGCCAACTGTTACCACTGGTCTTATAAAGGACCTGTGAGCGGGCTAGGAGGCCTCTTTAAAGCTTGTACAGAAAGAAAAGAAGCAGACAGAACCCCGACCAAAGGCCTGGCGGAACAGCTCCGTCTTGCAGGGTCCTGCGGAAAGATGTCAAATCCCGCAGGACCCTGGTCTCTTGTGAGAGAGCGTTCCACCAGGATCTAATGATGTTTTCTTTAAGAGCGGACACACCACTGCCTCCTTCAATTCCTCTGGGAATGTCCCGGTGCCAATGGAGAAACTGATGATGTCACCCAGGGGGGCCCACAACCTTCCCTCTCAGAGGGGTTGCTCCAACTCCTGAATCACTATTGGAACTACTACAGGCGCCACATAATAACTGTTCCAAATTTGTAAGAATTTGATTGTTTAGTGTGGCACATTGGAACTCCCTGCCTATTTAGATCAAGCAGGTGACTTCACTCTCTTTGGCACCTGCTGAAAACATTCTTGTTTAGACAAGCCTACCCAGATGCTTGGGACGTGGGTGGTGCTGTGGGTTAAACCACAGAGCCTAGGACTTGCCGATCAGAAGGTCGGAGGTTCGAATCCCCGTGACAGGGTGAACTCCCGTTGCTCGGTCCCAGCTCCTGCCAACCTAGCAGTTCGAAAGCACATCAAAGTGCAAGTAGATAAATAGGTACCACTCCAGCGGGAAGGTAAACGACATTTCTGTGCACTGTTCTGGATCGCCAGAAGTGGCTTAGTCATGCTGGCCACATGACCCGGAAGCTGTACGCTGGCTCCCTCGGCCAATAAAGCGAGATGAGCACTGCAACCCCAGAGTCGGCCATGACAGGACCTAATGGTCAGGGGTCCCTTTACCTTTACCCAGGTGCTTAGAAAGTTGAGGCCATTTTAATCCATATTAGTATTTTAACCGTTGTATGTTTCAATGTAGGGTTGTGAATTTTTCTCAGTTTTATCTTTTTTTGTAAACCACTTGAGTGGTGAATGAATTTTATGAAATAAATAAATAAATCCTGGTTGCCCAAACTATTGCTTGCCAGCCAGTAGTAAGGGGCTGATGTTACACACACCATGTTCTTGAGGACAGAACATGGAATAGTCCCCCAGGTCATTCACTAAAATTATTTATAGCCTCTAAATCTTAGAACATGGGTAGGCAAACTAAGGTCTGGGGGCTGGATCCGGCCCATTCACCTTCTCAATCCGGCCCGCGGATGGTCCAGGAATCAGCATGTTTTTACATGAGTAGAATGTGTGCTTTTATTTAAAATGCATCTCTGGGTTATTTGTGGGGCATAGGAATTCGTTCATTTTTCCCCCCTTCCAAAATATGGTGCGGCCCCCCACAAGGTCTGAGGGACAGGGGACCAGCTCCCTGACGAAAAAATTTGCTGACCCCTGTCTTAGAAGATAGTGCTATGAAAGGGGTTTCTCAAGACTCAGAATTCCGTTATCACAATCTTGCTGAGCACTTTGCAAGACCTGCGTTGGCAAAAAAGATCACCTGACATCATTGGGACATCATGGGATTGGCCATCAGTCACCCAGTCACCCCCTCTGCCCACCTGTCAGACCTGAATGATCTGGCCTGCTCACCAGATCCAGTCCCTTCCCTGTTCTAAAGTAATGTTCTCCGTCCACGTTCATGAATCTTTGCCACCCTCCCTTCAGTTCTGCCATGGGAGCAGTGTGCAGTCAGTTTATGTTGTGTGTGGCTTGCAGGGATTGGCTCAATTTATTGAGCGCATCCGATCCCTGAGAAAATATTTCATTTGTGCAAATTCAGAAATGAGTTCATGCCCAACATGTTGAGTCTTGTGCTATCCAATATTTTCTTAAATACAGCTGTCGCTTTGAATCATCACTTTTCATTCTGCATGTATCTCTGCAGGAAACTCAGCCAGCTTTGCAGAGTTAGGAAGAAAATAAACAAAGTGATGCTTGGATTGGGAAACAGAATTGATTCATTAGGATTATGCAGTAACACAGACTTTTCCATGGATTTCCATGGAAAGAGGAGTGGGCAATGAGCTGGATTGCAAGTTTGATCTTCACATCCTTCCTGTTGTTGACAACTGTCATTGACATCACCCACTGACACATGTACACACATCTCTTGGTAAGCCCATTTTACCCACAGAAACGTATGAAGAGCCCTGTCAGATCAGACTGAAGGTCCCTCTGGTCCAGCACTGTATTTCTTGTTGTTGCCTGCCAGATGCTCTCAGTAAACGCGTAAGTAAGGAATGAATGCCAAAGCCAATCCCTGGTGCTTATCATTAGCATCTGATCTTGTGATATGTACAGAGCTATACTCAACTTTTGAATTATGGTGCTGGAGGAGACTCTGGAGAGTCCCATGGACTGCAAGAAGATCAAACCTATCCATTCTGAAGGAAATCAGCCCTGAGTGCTCACTGGAAGTACAGATCCTGAAACTGAGACTCCAATACTTTGGCCACCTCATGAGAAGAGAAGACTCCCTGGAAAAGACCCTGATGTTGGGAAAGATGAAGGGCACAAGGAGAAGGGGACGACAGAGGACGAGATGGTTGGGCAGTGTTTTCCCCAAGCTACCAACATGAGTTTGACCAAACTGTGGGAGGCAGTGGAAGACAGGAGTGCCTGGCGTGCTCTGGTCCATGGGGTCACAAAGAGTCGGACATGACTAAATGACTAAACAAATACTCAACTATTCACTAGAGCTGGGAGATATGTTGGTAAATTGTCTGAAACCTGCATGGCGTTCAGGTCACAATACCAGTTTCAGACATTTTGAGCTCGCAATATACCACACCATTTCAGATCCACTTTATTCTGTTCATTAGATTTTAATCTTTAAGCTGTTGTTGTACACTGCTTTAAATGTATATTTTATTCTTGTGAAAGCTGTCCCAGTTGCGCTTTTTGATCTGGTCTTTGACGGTAATAAATTATGATGATGATGATGATGATGATGATGATCCACTTCATTCTGTTCCATGAGCAAACAGCCCTGAGTTCGAAGCATTATGAGGGGTGTGAAAGTTCCTTCAATATTGCATGCATGTAATAATAGTTACTTGATGTGACTGTCTTCAAGGAATAAACATTCATGAGCAAACTCACCTGATTGTTCAACGTTTCATGAGCCTTCTGAGCCAAAAGCATCGTCCGACTGCCTTGAGAAGCATTCTGGGGTGAGATGGACGGCGGCTTTTGATGTGTGTTGGCTCATTCATACATCCCAGTCAACACTTGATGCTGCAGTCATCCCATGGCAAGCATACTGACGTGAAGCACCCTGAGGTGTCATTTGCTTTTAAAGCTGAATGCCATTTGGCTGCATGTGAAGAAAGTTTCACGTGGATGCTCAGAGCGGAGGCATGCTTGCATTTGTTTGGTTGGTTCGCCATGTTTATTAATATGAAGCAGGGCCGGGTGACTTGTTCCACATTCCTTCTTTTCTGTAAGGTGAGGAGTTGATAAGATTCTTGATGCATTTGAGCACCCCCTTGTTGTCAAAGGCAGAAAAGAAAGAAAGAAAGAAAGAAAGAAAGAAAGAAAGAAAGAAAGAAAGAAAGAAAGAAAGAAAGAAGGAAAGAAAGAAAGAAAGAAAGAGGCCATGATGAATATGCATTGAGTAAGTGTCCTTGCTCACCGGAGCACATCGAAGTCCCAGAGTTAGCATTCGCATCTTGATTTATGACTACCGTCACCAAACCTTATCAAGTTCAGCCACTGGAAAGGGGAACCATAACAACCTTGCCTTGCCTCACTGTTTTGAAGTGCTTTCCCTCCCTTTGTTTTGGTGTCTCTCTGCATTCTCAGTAACATTTACTGAAAGCATTTGTGTGGTTTCCGAAGCCTAATGGCTGCTCCAGACTGCTTATGCTTCCTCCAGGAGGCTCCTTCCTCGCCACTTGACGTTAAAGTGACCTTAGCTTCATTAGTATTCCGTGAATATCTGAGCTGTGCCTCCCTTCGCTGCCTGGGTGTGGGTGAGCAGGTGGGAAAATGACCAGCAGAAAATGAATTGTTAAGACCGCTACAGAGAAAAGATTGATGCAATTAATTTTTCATTATGTACAGTGTCTGTGGATTGTAATCAGTTTGGATTGTCCCTCCTCTGAGACACAAGTAAAATGCAAATAGGCTTGGAATGAAAGGAAATGGTCTTTTATGATGCATGGTGCTATTCGGGGCTGCGAAAAACAACTTCAAATCAATAGGAATGGTGACAAATACTTTATTAATATATGCAGAGGTGAGGCTGATGTGAATTGCATGTGTATGAGTTATGCTGGACTCCAGAGCAAACACCTTAATTAGCAAGCAACCAGGAACAAGCCAGAGTGCAAAGTGATAAATCCTGATGAATTAAGGGAGAAGATGGTTTGAGATCAGGAACTCCCTCACCCTATGCAGACCCAAGTTTCCAACCAGTCTTTTTCTTTTTCTTGCACACAGGTAGAATGAATTCTGATCATACTACGTTCAAGTTCCTTTATAAATATGTTAGGAAAGGCTTGTTTGGAAGCTCACATCTCCAGTGACTCAGGTGGTAAAGACAGCAAATCTGAAGCTACTGTATTTTTTGCTCTATAAGACTCACTTTTCCCCTCCTAAAAAGTAAGGGGAAATGTGTGTGCATCTTATGGAGCGAGTGCAGGCTGCGCAGCCATCCCAGAAGCCAGAACAGCAAGAGGGATCGCTGCTTTTGCTGCGCAGTGATCCCTCTTGCTGTTCTGGCTTCTGGGATTCAGAATATTTTTTTTCTAGTTTTCCTCCTCCAAAAACTAGGTGCATCTTATGGTCTGGTGTGTCTTATAGAGTGAAAAATACAGTACTTGCTTCTCTTTGCCCCCCCCATCCAAATTAACATAATAAATATTAACAAATCTTATTAACATCAAATACAAGTACCCTGTGATAAAATAAAAAATAGCCTTTGAAACAAAGGTTCGAATGATAACCTTCATCCCCTCCCACATGGGGTCTTCTTCTTCTCTAGCGACCACTCGTAGCGGAGTAAGATTGTGTTCCATAAACACGGTTTTGAAAGTGAGTCCGTAAGTGACTGTGGAGGCCAATTCTGGATCCACACGTCCTTCCACAGTGGGGACATAGCTTTCAGGGCGGGAGTTGATCATGGTGAGGGTTTGTCAAGCGTGCCTTCCTCTTAGCGCGTTTCTCCCTTTCATTTGGGATGGGTTTTTGGAAGACACCTGTGCGTGAATTTGTTTTATGTGTGTAGATCAGTGCACACTGACCAATGCACAGCCTCGCAGTAAGGCTCTGTTCTGATGGCATGAGTAATCACAATGACCAGTAGATTCTTATCTGCTGCAGCCTCCATCCGCCTTCGCAGCCATTGTAGCATACTGCTTGTTATCTTCCGCCTGTTCTTCCGTTGAGGACTTCTTCTTCTTCTTTAATCATCTTTATTAAATTAAAATACAAATATATATACATACACAAAGATAAAAAAGAAAAGTTTAAGACAAGAAAAGAAAGAGGAAAAAACACACACATACAAAACAAGAATTTGCATCATTATATAATTGTTCATTGAAATTCTAAATAAAAGACTTCCATTTCTTCTCATTATACTTGTACTGTTATTTACGTTTAACGCACAGCCTTCTATTACCCGAATTTGTTTTCGTGTACTTGAACAAATGAACATTTGTACATTGTATTTTACAAGGATCAGTTTAATTCCGCAAGGAGATTGTTATTTGGACAATATGTTTTTAGGTAATCTTTGAATATTTTCCATTCTTTGTATACTTTCTGGTTAGAACCACCAAACCAGCCGTTGAGGACTTTTTGGATCACTCTTTGTGTAGTTCTTCCCCTTTGCCCTTACTGCCTTGGATGACCCTGCTGGGAGAACGAGACTCCCAATGGCTTTGCTCACAAGGGTCATAGGAACATGCAAGCCCACTCACCACAACAAGGTGATGATCACCAGATCAGGTATATCAGGTATATGTAACATCATACATACACCAATGTCTGTGCTGTATGAAATTTTGATTTCTGGTGCTGCCCACACGATGTGAGTTTCAGTGGTATGGGTCATCCTATCAAGTATCAACTGGTGGCCTCGTTCTGTCTCTTGTATGCAGTCCTGTTGGCTATGCTGAACCACTCTGGAAATAATTCATGGAAGCTGTTGAAGACAGCAGCAGCATGCCCCTAAAATAAAAAAATAAAATAAAATAAAATAAAATAAAATAAAATAAAATAAAATAA
>JAXCMG010000073.1:1705716-1718350 GCA_034642415.1 Podarcis siculus | reverse complement strand
TAATGAGGCTACCCACTAAGCTGGTTCATTGGAGCTATTCATTGGAGCTATCTTTCAAAGGAGGAGATCATACTTTTTGTGATCCAAATGCAGGAAACATATGGGGGCATCTTCAGAAGTTGACTTTTTCCTCTTCCACTACTGTTCTCTTGGATGTTTGTTTAAAATAGGCAGTTAACTATACTTCCACGATTCAAATTTAGGGTGGAAGTGGAGGGGGATTCAACTTTTTGTCCCACTGTGATCCTGAGCACCTCCTTTGCCCCCCACCATGGCTGATATTTACTTAATTCAATGCAGCTGCTAAATGCACAATCAAATCTAGTTCTGCTCTATCGCTAGGACCGACGGTCTGCTAAGGTCAGCCGGAAAGGCCCTTGCAAACTTTTATAGCATTCAGATATGCAGTTACAAAGCCTGAAAGTGACAGGGAAAGTGCATACTGTCGTACCTTGGTTTTTGTTATGTACTGAGTTGAATAGGATTCAGAATGCAGCAGTCTGATTGGTCCTAGAACAATAGGGCCCAGAATGCAGCAGTCTGATTGGTCCACAGAAGCCACCCAATCCAGCTCCAGGGGGAAGTGAATACGCAACCTGATTGGTCTACAAGAGAATCCGGGAATTAGCCAATCACATGGGGCCTATTGTATAAATAATGTATATAAAGCAGACATTTTGGGAAAACTTCCATTCCTCCTCACCACTATGAGCTGAATAAAGAGCATGAAATCCACTCTTGACTCCGAGAATATTTCAGTTTTCAAATTTAATCTGTTCTGGGAGTCTGTTCGACTCCCAGAGCAGTTCAAAAACCAAGGCCTGGCTTCCGATTGGTTGAAGGAGTGTCCTGAAGCCAACTGGAAGCCGCTGAAGCCGTGCCAGACGTTTGGCTTCCGAAAAGCACTCGAAAATCGGAACAATCACTTTCAGTTTCCGATCGTTTGGGAGCCGAAACGTTTGAGTTCAAAGGCGTTCAGCTTCCGAGGTTCCACTGAATTAAGTGGTATCTCGGGTTACGAACTTTATTTGTTCCGGAGGTCTGTTCTTAACCTGAAACTGTTCTTAACTAGAGGTGTGCTTTCACTAATGGGGCCTCTTGCTGTTGCTGCGCCGCCGACAGACAATTTCCATTCTCATCCTGGGGCAAAGTTCTCAACTCGAGGCAACTCTTCCAGTTTAACAGAGTTTGTAACCTGAAGCGTTTGTAACCTGAGGCGTTTTTAACTCGAGGTACCACTGTAGTTAATTCTTTGTGTGCCCTGTGACACTCAATTGCAATCCCCATGTGCTTTAGCCTATTTATATTTAGCACCAGTCATGCAGGGGACACGGGTGGCGCTGTGGGTTAAACCCCAGAGTCTAGGACTTGCCAATCAGAAGGCCAGCGGTTTGAATCCCCGCAACGGGGCGAGCTCCCATTGCTCGGTCCCTGCTCCTGCCAACCTAGCAGTTCGAAAGCACGTCAAAGTGAAAGTAGATAAATAGGTACCGCTCCAGCGGGAAGGTAAACAGTGTTTCCGTGAGCTGCTCTGGTTCGCCAGAAGCGGCTTAGTCATACTGGCCACATCACCCGGAAGCTGTATGCTGGCTCCCTCGGCCAATAAAGCGAGATGAGCGCCACAACCCCAGAGTCGGTTACGACTGGACCTAATGGTCAGGGGTCCCTTTACCTTTTACACCAGTCATGCACCCTCCTTGACTGCTGGTTGTTGGTGTAGTAATGCTACAGGCACATGGCCAATGGATGTGGTAGCTGCATTTCAACTTGACACGGTGGGTTTGTAATGCTTGCATTGGCATGCACTTTGCCTGTGGCCCACCTCACATCCATGCATGCCAGCCCTAAACTCTTGCCCACAAGCGACAGAGCTTTCTTCATCTCGGAAGGAATGAAACAGCTGCAGTCAATTGGCAAGGGGCGGTGATGTGCAGGGACGATCCCAAATGATATTCAGATTTTAAATAGGCTTATTTGCCAGATGCTGGGTTGAAGGTGGACCCCACTTAGCGCAGCTGCCATATTGTTCTGTAATCATCGTTCCTGGTGCTCTTTTTCTCCCAGGCCCACATTGTTTAAGAGGAACGATAGAAACATTTCCATACCATGATAATAATTAGCAGATGTTATTAATTTATAGTAAAGACAATAATAAGCCAGCCCGCACCGTGAAAGACTTCATTATGAAATTAATTACTCCGATTGGGGTCAACATGAGAGGTGAGGTTTGCACAGCATTTAAGGAACAATTGCTTTTTATGGGTATTCTGCAGCCAAAGACGTGAAATTTGAAGGATGTGTTTTGCATTTATCGGCCCCTGTCTTCGCATTCATATGCTAAGTCCCCTGATAAACACCACTTGTCTCAAAGAAAATTGAAATCACTGAATTGAAGCAGATCTGGATAATGAGGTATTATAGATATATTCGGTAAATGTTCCAATTATTCTTTAGAAATTTCATTGAAATAAACAGCAGCCGCAGGGGGAAGGGTGTGTGTGTTACAAAGTCAGTTTTAATCTTTCAATGGCTGTTGTTTTTCTCCTCCCCCCACCCTTAATAGACACGAATGGGGTTTGATTATAGTTCTTTTTGTGAATTCAGGGCTGCCCCCTTTGTCTCATTCCTCTTCAGCATTCAGCTCTCTTTCGGAGGTTGCTTCCCCTCTATGTAGCAGACACCTGCTTCCAATTCATTGCCTCTAAATAGATCTTAATGTGGTTTTGTATCACTGTGCCTCCAATGTTTATATATCCTTTTGCAGCAACTGCTGAATTCATAAAAAGGAGCAGCAGGGAGGGCAGGGCAGGAGGAAGGCTGCTGTCAGAATTGCTGCCGATGCAGAAGGGGTGTTGCAGATGCCTGAAGGCAAACTTGGCTCCAGTTTTAACTGGGAGCCCATTTGCCAAGGCAAGAAGCCCCAGACCCTGTGGACACACAAGCATCTTGTGCTACCTAGGCCTAGCGCTCACTAAGACGTCTCCAGGGCCTGGGGCTGTTTCCCCTCTCCCTCTTGGTGCCAAAGGTCCAGCAGGGCAGTAATGGAGAGAGAAGAACCTTAATGTGCATAACTTGCTATGTTCGTGTGCATTGTGCATGGAAACTAGGAGACACCCCTGAATAAAAACACGTTCACATATCATTTTTGTTTTGGTTTTTGGCATAATTTTGGCAACAACTTTATTGAATTACAGTAAGTGAGTGGTTGCTTAGGCATTGGTTAGCGACTATCTGTTCCCACTTGGAGGTAGGAACAGAACTGACAACCACACCCGTGCAGAAGTCAGTAAGGGTAAGCAATTTTGGGGAGAGAAAAAGCTGGGTGCCAGGCTCACCCCTCTCCCCAAATGCTCCCTGGACTCTTGCGTGGCCCTAACCCTTTGTCAGGGATACGGACAAAAGCATGGTGAGCCCTTGGATTCCTTTAAAGGAATTCCCTTGCAGCAGCAGCATTGAAGGGGCAGGCACAGCCAACCTCATCCCCTCCACCAACCAAAGAATTAACCAATGCCTAAGCGCAACTTACAAGTTGTGACGATTTGCTACAAAGTCAGCAAAACCCAAATGGCACCAGCCGATCAGCTAAATGGTAAAATTCCTACCAGGCCCCTGCCCCAAAGCAGACGACCCCATGACAGGCATGGCAAACAAACCCTAAATAAAGGGAGGGTGGGCGGGTAATCCGATGTGCGAAGTGAAAAGAAGAAGCTCAACACTGCACACAGGGACCTATATAGCACCCCCATCAATCAAATAAAATTGCAACAATAAATTTTACCCCAGCAACATTGGAGGTGCCCAATCAAATCCGTGGCCAACCAAACTAACCCGCCCAGCAACAGGGAATGTCATGGTTGCTCCCACCGCAACACATGCTCTCCATGAAGGAGAACCCGCTTTGCAGAATGTCTGTTCCGCAAAGAACTGTGGCAAGTGTAGAAGGTGCTTAAACAGCCGAAGTTGGGGGGGAAAGAGAGGTTGGAGTCTTTGTTTCAATGTTTCTTTTAATGACAGACTCATCTCTGGGAGCCTTGGTCTCTCTCAGAAGCTGCCAGCATACTGAAGAAGCAACTGGCTTATCCGAGTCTCTCTCTGGGATCAGAGAGAGAATAGTTCTTGGACTATGCTATGAAGAACCTAAAGAAAACTGGACTGCATTGCTAGTTGCTTAAGAGCTGTGTGTTGATTCCTGCATTGCCTGACATTGGACTAGACTCTACAGTTCTATGATTCCATGATTTCAATTTACAACAGGCTTTTCGTAATAAGTTAAAGTCAGTTCACAGTAAATCTATGGAACCCTTTCTTGTGGTGGAGAGCTTATCAATTCATACTCGGCACAAGGCCTAGAACACATAACAATCTTATACATCGCTTCTCAGCACTTCCAATGGGCATCACAACTGTGAACTCCAAGAGATGATGCTGATGATGGTTGTTGTTGTTGTGAGGTTTCCTTGCACATCCATATTGAGTGAAATACACATAAGTGTGACCCTGTTGATCAGTCACTATTTCTTTCAGAAAACTGAATTCTGGAGCCCCCCCCCATATTTGTTAAAGGGATTTAACTAGATAGAGATTTCTCAGGGAAGAGGTCATGAAAAAGATCACAATGGAAAGTTTATCGCAAGTATTGATTTATTGTGCGACTGCAGAAACACCCCCCCCAAAAAATCTCGGTGTTAGGAATCATTAGGAAAGGGGATCAAACAAACAAGAAGCACGATTTCACTTTATAAGCTGCAACTACTTGGGAGAATGAATAGATCTCTCTCTCTCTCTCTCTCTCCACACACACACACACACACACACACACACACACACACACACATACTTATTAATTGGGGTCACTCAACAATATTGATTGGGAATAGTTCCAAGACAGATGAAAGGAGGTATTTATTCTCATAACACATAATTAACTAGAAAAATTAATTGCCCCAGGATGTAATCTTGACCACTGCCTAAGGGTGTGAATACATGATCACGTTAGACAATGTTGATCAATACTTACCATGCACAGCAGCAGTTGTGTAATTACTTTGGCATACACAAAATATGGTGTTAAATGTGTAAATTGATTTGGACATAAAGTGGGTTAGTCAGGGGTATGCAAGCCAGTCACGTTGTGGGTTACATCTGAGGATACCACACACTGAAATTGAACTCTAGGGAGAAATTTGAATAAATATTTCGGAAGTATCGCTATTCAACATACAACCCACACTGTTGTTCTAGCCTCCCAGGAGGAAAAGCAGTCTGTTATTCTTAACTTGAAGCACACTCTTTCCTCTAAAGCTAATGTGGCCAAGACTTTTCTATTGCATGTGAATTTGAATTTGCATTAGACAATGTAGTGGGGGTTGAAGAAGCTGATCCTATTGGATACTGATGAAGGAAACAGAACAGAGCAGCCATGTTCCAGTAAGATGTCCCCCTCCCCATGCTTCGAACAATGAGGTTTTCAAACAAAATTTTTAAGCATATGTGCAATTTTTGCAACATTTCGGGGAGCATTTCATTACCTGCTCCATCATACTTCAAGGCACACATAATTATAATTTATAATGTCAACTTGCAAACAAAAGCCCCTTTATGCAGAAGTTGGTGCTAAAATGGAACAATGGATTAGATAAATTCATGGACAACACGTTTGTTACTGGCTATAGCCACAATAGTTAAACTTCCTGGATAAGAGGCATTTTATCTCAGCCTTGTTTCCAAGACCTAACAGTTACTACAAAAAAGAGAGAGTTAAAGCAGGCTGTTACAAAGTTCTGCAGGCTACAAGTGTGCTCTGGCAACCGAGAAAGAGAAAGCTTTCTTTTTTCTCCTTTGCCAATCTGCCATGTTTCCACAGCACCATGGAAATGTCCACAGTGCAATCTCTTCAGAAAAGCATGATAAAATGTAAATTATTGAGCATTGGAGCGCAATCCCAGCAGATACAGTACTATCAATTGGTCAAGAGAAGTGTGACCTTTGGTTTAGCTCACCTGTATGGCAAACTTTGATTCTGCCTTTCTTTGTGACAAGATATCTCAGTTGAACATGGAGATAGCAATGTGAAAATTGGCATTTACATTCAGGATGCAATTCTGTGTTTCATGTTTAAAGATACCAACTCTTGCATCTATTTTCATGGCAGCCACACAAGATGCAAGTCCACTGTATTGCAGTATTACCCTACTGGTGGAGAGATATAAAATATAGTATAATGTGACATATAGCCCCTAGGTTAGATTTGCCCCAGGACTGCAGGAGTAGCCCTGTTTTATATACCTACACACACACACACACACACACACGACTTAAGGATCATCCAATAAAAACCAGGTAGATTTATTATTATGGGTTAGTGACAAGAAAAATCCAGAGAGATTATATAACAGCAGGAAACAAGACAGCTCAATATCTAGGTAATACAAATCAATTGGATGATCAATAGGTGTTCCTGTCCACTAGGGCTTTGAAGCCTCTGCTGTCATGCTTTCTGCCATAATTAGCACTCAATGAACTTGAAATGTTTAATGACTGTGAAATTGCATTTCTACAGAGACACTGCACATCTGGAATGACAGCATGCAATTCAGACGCCTGCAGAGTCTCATGCCGGCAAGCGCACACAAACTTCAAATAGAGTTTTCATAGTCAAAAATTAACTTGCTGCTTTGACATGCTAATACCTTGGACTAGGCTGCGCTTGCACTCCAGACTGGCTGGCCTAATAGGAAAACTTCAAAGTGCCCAGAAGGAACTTGAAAGGTATTGTAGCATTTGCTCATATCAGGGGGAAGTCTATACTCATACCAGGAAAGTGGAGCTGGAGACCACCCCTGCCTCACTCATAAGCTCTTTTTCATGTTCCGGGAGAGTAGGGAATACTGCTAGAAACCCTCCAAGTAACAGCACCTGAGATCAAATGAAAATTTAGTTTGATTACCCTAATGTTTGAACAAGCAGGCTGCCACAGCAACTGTGTTACATCTATATTAGAGAGTCACAGGAGAGATTAATTTTCTCCTACTGATAAAATGCTTAAATTAGAGTTACGGGACACCGGATTAAACGTTTTATTTTCCCGAGACTGTATTTCATTATTTGTCTTGTATCACGTTCAAGAGAATTCCCCCCTGTCTGCAGGAACGCACTTAAGCCTTGGAGAAAGATTTATAGTCATATAGAGCAGGAAGGCAACAAAGAGCAAAGAATAATTAAACGGATAACAGCCTTGGTTTGGCTCCTTGGAACACGGCACTATGAATAGTAAAATGCCCCAATCCATAGCTAAAGCACAGGATCCAAGAACCAGACCCCCATCTGAACATACCATGCCATCACAGCTTGTCTCCTAGATGAACAACGTACATTTCTCTGAATTTTCATATGGGATCTAAACACCCCCCCATTGATAAATTACTTTTTTGGATTACAGGACAGTTCTGTCCTACAACAAAGATGTCCACTACTAACACTGGAGTTTACATAGGGTCATAGGAAGCTGTTTTCTACCTAGTGAGACCATTGGATCACCCAGCCTGCTAATGTCTAGGCTAACTGAAGTGTCTATCCAAGAGTCCATTCTGGCCCTAACTAGAAATAGCAAGGGTTGAACCTGAGACTTAAGTGGGTGTAGCTTGCCCAATATCCATGGCATGGAGAAGGTGGCTAGAGAATAGATTTTCTCTCTCTTATAACACCAGAACTCATGGACGTCCAAGAAAGCTGAGCATTGGAAGATTTAGGACAGCAGAGCAACCAACCCCCAGAGCAGGTTGTCAGGAACGAACAAGACAAGGAAAAGTCCTGGAGGTGCTGAAAAGTGCCCTCTGCCTTTGAACTATTTGCTCTCCTACTTTCAAGGCCCGCCGGGTTCTGGGAGAGGGTGGGGTCTGGAATGCTTTCTAAAAACTCCACTGGTGCTTTCTAAAAACTCCTCCTCCTCCTTTCTGATTATTTCCCAGCTTTCTCCCTCATCTGCCTCTGAGCTATGACCTCCCTCAACCCCTTGTTGTAATTCTGAACTGTCTCCTTCTTCTCTGGAAGGGTCAGGCTGGGGAAGCGGTCTCCACCATTCCTCCTCTGCCCAATTCCTGACACAGATAAAATAAAGTACTTACTCCCCCAGCACATAGTCAAACCATGAAACTTGCTCCCCCAGATGGCAATGATGACCACCAACTTTGTTTAAACAAAGAGGATTTGAAAAATTCATAGAGGAGAGGGCTGTCAATGGCTACTAGCCAGGATGTCTGAACTCGACCTCCACAGTTGGGGGCAGCAATGCTTCTGAATTCCAGTTGCTGGAAACCACAGGAGGGAGAGTTTTGCTTCTGTGCTCACGTTCTGCTCGCTGGTTTCCCACAGGTTGTCCACTCTGGGAACAGGATGATGGACTAGGTGGGTCATTGGCCTGATCCAGCAGAGCTCTTCTTATAGTCTTCTCCTTCAATACTGTGAAGAGGAGTCAAGTGAGATGGGCAGCCATCTATCGATGAATCTTGGAACATATGGTTGCACACCATGCCAATCTCTGAATGCTGTGAGATTCCAGGGGTTGAGGCACTTACCCAGGGAGCTTGTTTCCTTTGGAAATGAGGCACACCAAAGGCTGTGATGTCTTTATGATACATGGTCTATGTTTGTTGTCATTTAGTTGTGTCCGACTCTTCGTGACCCCATGGACCAGAGCATGCCAGGCACTCCTGTCTTCCACTGCTTCCTGCAGTTTGGTCAAACTCATGCTGGTAGCTTCAAGAACACTATCCAACCCTCTCATCCTCTGCCGTCCCCTTCTCCTTGTGCCCTCCATCTTTCCCAACATCAGGGTCTTTTCCAGGGAGTCTTCTCTTCTCATGAGGTGGCCAAAGTCTCAGAGCCTCAGCTTCACGATCTGCCCTTCCAGTGAGCACTCAGGGCTGATTTCCTTCAGAATGGATAGCTTTGATCTTCTTGCAGTCCATGGGACTCTCAAGAGTCTCCTCCAGCACCATAATTCAAAAGCATCAATTCTTTGGCGATCAGCCTTCTTTATGGTCCAGCTTTCACTTCCCTACATCACTACTGGGAAAACCATAGCTTTAACTATACGGACCTTTGTCGGCAAGGTGATGTCTCTGCTTTTTAAGATGCTGTCTTGGTTTGTCATGGCTTTTCTCCCAAGAAGCAGGCATCTTTTAATTTCGTGGCTGCTGTCACCATCTGCAGTGATCATGGAGCCCAAGAATGTAAAATCTCTCACTGCTTCCATTTCTTCCCCTTCTATTTGCCAGGAGGTGATGGGACCAGTGGCCATGATCTTCATTTTTTGAATGTTGAGCTTCAGACCATATTTTCCGCTCTCCTCTATGTTTACTTGTATGTAAAACAGAGGGGCTTCCACACCCAAAGAGGGTTTTGCTTCTCCCATTGCTGCAGTTTCAAAAAGAAACAGAAATCAAACATGCTGCAAAATGTGGCTTTGACCAGCTTGCTGGAACAGGTCTGGGGACAGTGTGGGGCATGAGCAGTGAGGGAGGAAGGGCGGGAAGTCCTGTTGCATAAGCGGAAGTCATTGCTATTTTTCTAGATAAAGAGGTACCAGAGCCCACCATGAACTTCTTCCTTGTTGTCTTAGAGTGGCCATGGTGCTCACTTGAGAGGTGCTGGAGCTGAGCTCCGGTGAGCTCCAGCTGGGAAGAAAAGAAAAAAAGCCCTGGCAGAAGTTATTCTATTCTCACAGTTATTTTGTTGAATGTCATCCAAAGGCCCCAAGCATATAGCTTTATGCTGCCTTGAAATAAACACCTTGGGTCAGAGCAGAGCCTGCCCCGACCTGTGTGTGCTCATTCAGCACGTGGACCGAATATCCTTCTGAGATCGGCTTCAGAAGAACACTCTGGTAAGGGAAGTGTTAGTTCAAAACACTGAAGCAAGAGGTTTAAACATCCCTGATTCCCCCCCTCTCTCTCTTAAGCAGCTATCTAGGGCATTGCCATAATAAACATAAATAGAACTGTATTGTCCTGTAAAATGATTCAGCCAAACTTAATGTGACCTAGAAACCACACATTCCCCCAATAATCCCAGCAGCCCTAATTAAGCTGGAGAAGCCGAGCATTTCCCCCACATAACCTTCAAATAATCTCTTTGAATTCGCTCTTTGCTTCCAAATCGCCTGGGTTCCCCCAGTGTTTAGCTTGTCTCATTTCATACAGCTAATAATGAAACAACTCAATCAAAAAGCGGTGCTAGTTTTTGTGAGCGAGCTGAGTTTTTGCTTCGATTTGCTGGTATTTCAAACAACTCTTTGCCTTGGAAAGGTTGTGTACAGCTCTCCTCATAGGCTCTGGGCATCTTTTCTTCTTTGGGACGGACCTCCCTCCCCCCCACCCCCCACTTTCTGCTTAGGGCTGGGATGCAGGAGCGCGGCAGAGCTCCTTCAGAGATTGCTTCGCTTTATTTTGCTCTGCAGTTTCATATGCCCCAACATATCCCAAGAAGAAATTGGGACACCTCCCCCCATCTCACTGCCGCTGCTTGCAGGCTCACCCATTGTGACATTAACATATGAGAGTGCTGGAGGTGAAATAGTTAAACAGGTTACCCAATCAGAACCCAGGGAGGGTGGAGTCAGAGGGACTATAAAACCAGCTCTGGGAGGGGCAAAAGGGGAGTTCGTTGGGAGTTGGGTGGTTGGTTGGAGTGGAAGTGAATTGGGATAGAGTCTAGGGGTAGGTTGAGTGATGCGGGTAGTGCTGTGGGTTAAACCACAGAGCCTAGGACTTGCTGATCAGAAGGTCGGCGGTTCGAATCCCCGCAATGGGGTGAGCTCCCGTTGTTCAGTCCCAGCTCCTGCCCACCTAGCAGTTCGAAAGCACGTCAAAGTGCAAGTAGATAAATAGGTACCGCTCCAGCAGGAAGGTAAACGGCATTTCCGTGCGCTGCTCTGGTTCGCCAGAAGCGGCTTAGTCATGCTGGCCACATGACCTGGAAGCTGTACGCCGGCTCCCTCAGCCAATAAAGTGAGATGAGCGCCGCAACCCTAGAGTCGTCCACAACTGGATCTAATGGTCAGGGGTCCCTTTACCTTTACCTAGGGATAAGTTGAGTTAGTGTAGCGAAATAAGCTGAGTCAGGAACAGTTAGGAACTAGGCAGACAAGTAAATATCTGAGAGGTGGTTTAGAGAGGGAGAGCAGGTAGCGGAAGTTCTAGGTCTGGATAGGCAACCCAAGATTGTTATTGACCGATACCGTTTATGAAACCACACTCTTGTTAAACTGCAATAAATAAACAAAAGTTTATGTTCCAGTTTAAACCTGACTGGACTCAGTATTGTACCAGGTGGGGCCTGGGTGGTGGCAGTGAGAAATAAAGTGGTGGCACAGGGATCAATAGACGGTGAAACATCCGGGGACCCTGTGTGATCGCCACACCCATCTGCCCACCACCTTACTGGCTTGTGTGTGTGTCCACCACTGCGTGGCACCGCACACCACTGCCTCTGCCAAACAAAAACACTCACACAGAGGGCAGTGCTATACTTCAGGAATCTGTGGTTCTCCTCCTGCATGTGGCCATTAAGATGCGGAACCCAAAGATGTGTGTGGAACCAAAAGATGTGTGTTTTTTGGTCCCGTGCTGTTTTGGTCCCCCTTGGCTGAAATCCTGGGACATCCTAGGATGGAATCAGAAGCCAGAGGGGGTTCTGTAATTTCAGGATGTGCCAGTAAAAATTAGACAGTTGGAGGGTCTGCATTTTCTTCTTCAGCTTTCCCCTCTTTCTTCTCTTCTCTTCTCTTCTCTTCTCTTGGTTTAGGTAGGGGCATGTCAGGATGCTGCCAGCAGCTCCCGGCTGGTTGCCCAGTGTGTGAATTGCACGGTTTCGCTGGAATATGGTGCAAACCAATGTTTTGCCATGCAATCCATTGCTAGCCAGGACTGGCCCAAGACATTTTGCTGCCTGAGGGTAATGACAACCTGATGTGCTCCCCTCATTCCATGTACACAGAAGCCAACTTGGAAGATCTGCACCCTGCCTTACTGGCCCTTTCCCATTGGGACTGGGAGAGTAGAGTACTGACTGACTCTAGCTACAAAAACTGAGGCTGTTGAACAGATTCTTGGGCTGAAGTATTGTTTATACTTATTCAGAGAGCTGCTGTTGTTATTGATATTATTGTTGTATCTTTTGTTTTAGATCATGGGTAGGCAAACTAAGGCCTGGGGTCCGGGTCCGGCCCAATCGCCTTCTAAATCTGGCCCGTGGACGGTCATGTTTTTATATGAGTAGAATGTGTCCTTTTATTTAAAATGCATCTCTGAGTTATTTGTGGGACATAAGAATTCGTTCATTTCCCACCCCCACCCCCACAAAAGAAATATAGTCCGGTCCCCCACAAGGTCTGAGGGACAGGGGACCGGCCCCCCGCTGAAAAACTTTGCTGACCCCTGTTTTAGATCTTATGATTTATGTGGAAAATGTTTCCATTAGGTTGTGTACTTTTTGATGTGTTTTATTTATTGTTTATGACTTCTGTCATGTTTGTGATTACTGTATTTTTCGCCCTATAGGACGCACCGGCCCATAGGACGCACCTAGATTTTTTTGGGGGGGGAATAAAGGAAACAAAATTTATTTTCCCCCCCCC
>JAXCMG010000073.1:1680667-1705616 GCA_034642415.1 Podarcis siculus | reverse complement strand
ATAGTCCGGTCCCCCACAAGGTCTGAGGGACAGTGGACTGGCCCCCCGCTGAAAAACTTTGCTGACCCCTGTTTTAGATCTTATGATTTATGTGGAAAATGTTTCTATTAGGTTGTGTACTTTTTGATGTGTTTTATTTATTGTTTATGACTTCTGTCATGTTTGTGATTACCGTATTTTTCGCCCTATAGGACGCACCGGCCCATAGGACGCACCTAGATTTTTTGGGGGGGGGAATAAAGGGGAAAAAATTATTCCCCCCCAGGCACGGGGCTGGGGCGGGGGAAGCCGAAGCTTCCCCCGACCCCAGCCCCTAGAACAGGAGCCAGAGTGATACGGAAGCTCCGGACAGCTTCGGCATCGCTCTGGGAGCTTGCGGCTGGGGGAGGGGGAAGCCATCCGCCAGCCTCCAAACCACGTCAGGAGACAGTGGGATGGCGCGCTGCGCCTCCCCGCTGTCCCCCGAGCTTGTGGGGCTGGCAGTGGGGCTCTCCTGAAGCCTGGAGAGTGAGAGGGGTCGGTGCGCACCGACCCCTCTCGCTCTCCAGGCTTCAGCGAAAGCCTGCATTCGCCCCATAGGACGCACACACATTTCCCCTTCATTTTTGGAGGGTAAAAGTGTGTCCTGTAGGGCGAAAAATACAGTATGTAAACCTTGTCATGTTGTAAGCCGCCTTGAGCATAGTTCCAACTATGGATGATGATGATGATGATGGCTGGCACTTGAATGTTATTTCAGATAATGGAAGAGAAATAAAGTTCTCTTTTGCTGGCTGTGGTGATATTTAAACTGTTTCCCACAAATCAGATTGTTGTTGTGTATCAGCATTGCCATCTAGTGATTCCGAAAAGCTTTTGCAACTTCAAGCTGGTTAGTGAGTGGAAGAGAATCATGAATTTGCCTACTTTGTTTCAGTTTTCTGATCGATTTTATTTTTTTTAATATGGCCAAATTGAAAGAGATAATGCATTAAATTAATGTGATTCCTGCTTGTTGCCAGAGGTGTAGCAATAATAATATAAAATAGACCCACTACAGTGGACTAGAGTTTCTCTTGTTCCTGTGTCACCTGTTGTTGGAATAGGGAACTTCAACAATAATGTGTGACAGAATGTGAATTTCCCATATTTTTCCAGGAGGCAGGACAGCAGCATTTCCTTAAAAACCTTTTATTCCAAAGTGATTGCTTTTTGTAAAAAAAAAGGTCAGAAAGGATGTACTAGCTGTTCTCCGCACACAGCCTTTGCATAAGAATCAAGCCTCATCCACTCATCTCATGTTCATCTTACATTTTTAGAAATGCCAGATTTTCAGAAAGTATTGACCTGTTCCCTTCTCCCTGGCTCATGCAACTAGATAGCTCAGTCAGGAGAACACGAGAATCTTAATTTGAGGGTTGTGGTTTGAGCCCCATGTTGGGCAATTTCCTTTTTTTAAAAAAATCATTCTTATTTGATAAATATAAATTTATAACAATCCAAATACATAACTATATATAGAGATTACTCTGAAACTCAAGACTTTCCCCGCATCCCCTCCATAGGTCCTATTGTCAAACCTTTACAACTTCATATTATTCCATAAGCTATATTTTGTATAGATCCATATTATTCATAGTTTTTGTTACATTACAAGTGCAATTAAAATCCTGCTAATGTTTTCATCTGCTTACAGTGATCTCTTAAATAAATTATAATTTTTCCCTTTCTTTTTAAGAAAAGTTTTTGTCATCTTGTTTCCTGAGCTTTCCAGTCAGTTTTGCCATTTCGGCATAGTCCATCAGCTTAGCTTGCCGTTCCTCTCTGGTAGGGACCCCTTCTTCTTTCCATCTCTGGGCTAGTAGAATCCGTGCTGCTGTTGTCACATACATTAAAAGTCCTTTCTGCTCCTATGGAATGTCATTACCTATAATTCCTAGCAGAAAAGCTTCTGGGTTATTTTTTTAAAACAAAAGTTATCTTAAACAGTTTTTTCATTTCATTATATATCATCTCCCAGAGAGCTTTTATCACCTTACACAACCACCACATCTGATAAAAGGTACCTTCTTTTTCTTTACATTTCCAGCAGGTATTTGTACTTGTTCTATACATTTTTGCTAACTTAAGATAAAGGTAAAGGGACCCTGACCATTAGGTCCAGTCGTGGCCGACTCTGGGGTTGCGGCGCTCATCTTGCTTTATTGGTCGAGGGAGCCGGCGTACAGCTTCCGGGTCATGTGGCCAGCATGACTAAGCCACTTCTGGTGAACCAGAGCAACGCATGAAAACGCCATTTACCTTCCCGCTGGAGCGGTACCTATTTATCTACTTGCACTTTGACGTGCTTTTGAACTGCTAGGTTGGCAGGATTTTGCTAACTTATCCAGAACGAATACCATCGGTATATCATTTTCGTATAATTTTCTTTCAGCATACAACACGCCTTGAATTTCAGATCTGTTTTCCATAACCTTTCCCAGTCTGCCATCTGGATATTATGTTCCAGATCCTTTGCCCAGCGTATCATTACAGATTTAACCTGTTCATCTCTTGTATGCCATTCCAAGAGCAATTTATACATTTTTGACAGTACAGTGGTACCTTGGGTTACAGACGCTTCAGGTTACAGACGCTTCAGGTTACAGACTCCGATAACCCTGAAATAGTACCTCGGGTTAAGAACTTTGCTTCAGGATGAGAACAGAAATTGTGCGGCGGCGGCACAGCAGCAATGGGAGGCCCCATTAGCTAAAGTGGTACCTCAGGTTAAGAACAGTTTCAGGTTAAGAATGGACCTCCAGAACGAATTAAGTTCTTACCCCGAGGTACCACTGTAATTTTCTCACAGATCTTTTTGAAATCATGTTGGGTAATTTCCTACCCTCTGGTGCATGAGGTAACATTTCATGTGAATCATGTATTTTAAACAAGTACCCTCTGTTTTGAGGGAACAGAACCTCACAATCTGGAAAGAACCTCAGGAACTGAGTGTCGATACACAAGCCAGGGGATTTTTTGAACAGCTAGCCTAAACCACTGTTGTTTCTTTAGGAGAAATACCATACCGAGCTGGGCAGTGGCTACATCACAGTGAGCAATATTTTGGTGTTTTCATCCAGTGGTGTCCAAACTTTTTTCAAAGAGGGCCAGATTTCATGAAGTGAAGGGCTGTGGGGGCCGACCAACGGGCCGTTGTTGAGCTTTTTATTTTAGGATTTTACCCCACGGTTGTTGAGCTTTTTTTTTAGGATTGAAGTTTAAGGTTTATAATCAGGAAATGAACTACCACAGGGGACAGATTAAACCGACCGATGGGTCAGATTAGGCCCCCAAAATGGACTTTGGACATGCCTGAAAGTTTGTAAAAATTCCTAAATCCATAGCAGTGCTGCGTGGAACCTTACTACAGTGGGTTGACTGAGTAAATCTGGAAACTGAAAGTGCGTTCAAAACAAAAGTGCTTTTGTACTGAGGAGGAAACTATTATTAGAACTCTTTGGCCAGGGAAAACAATTTTTGAGGAGTCAAAATCTATTTTGTCCCTGTATTTGGCTTTTGTTCAAATTGCACGCATGTTTCACCCTTGGCAGTTCACGGAGTGTGAGCGTCCCTCATTCCTTGTCATGCCAAATCATGTAGCTTTAAAAAAAAGAAGAAAAAAAGATCTGCATCAGTGGATACGAGAATGAGTTCATACAGTCCATTCTAAATGTAAACCAGGACTTAAGGTCATGGGCTTCGGAGATTCAATCAGCTGCCTATTCGGCGATATCTTGCAATCAGATAATTTAGTGGAAAGGGGGCACACAAACAGCTTAATTGCTGTCTGACAGCCTGCATGGAATAAGAAAATGGCCTCGAGTGCATTAGCATTTCAAAGACCAAAACACAAAATATTATTACATATAAAACCCTCCTAATGCACTAAGTGCAGCACAGCAATAAAATTTGTTTCTGTTTCTCAGTATGTGCATGTTTATGCGTAGAATGTGGTTAGCAGACCCCTTAATACTTGACTGAGCCTTTGTTAACTGCATGTGAACAGGAGCAGCCCTGGATGAAATCAGTACCTTCTGTAATATTTTCCAAGTTTAATATAGATACAGTGGTACCTTGCTTCTCAAATTTAATCCGTTCCGGAAGTCTGTTCCAAAAGCTGATGAGATGAGAGTTTGTTTGCTGCAAATTGGACCTCATATAAATTAGGCTACCCAGCAAAAGCAAACTCACACCTCTCATTGAGTTTGCATACATACTTAAGGTACATAAGTAAGAAGCTTGCTTATAATTACATTTTGAGAAAAATTCGTGTTCTTATGTAGCTGCATTGTTTTATTCTTTCTGGACACCCCCTGATCATATTATAAAGCAGTTGTGTTCTATGGTATAAATCAAGCACTGCTAGGAGTTGCCTCTTTTTGTTTTCCAGTGTATTTCTTATCAATAAGATACTGGTGTACTGGTGTGGCATGAACAAGTTTTTATTCTGAAAGATTAAAAAAAATTGAGAACCACCGATCTAGAGTCTGGTAGGCTGAATTGGTTTGGTAGGTCTCAAGTTATTTCACATTACTATGTGAGATTTGCCCTTCTTTAGATTCCAAGCTCTGCAGCACCCTGGGCTCCCCCATCCCCACCATAGCTGTCAACTTCCCCCTTTTCTTGCAAGGAATCCTATTCGGAATAAGGGAATTTCCCTTTAAAAAATGAAAACATTGACAGAGCGTGTTCTCCTTCATGGAGAGCATGTGTTGCGGTGGGGGCCAACAGAACGCTTCAAAGTTGTGGGGCGGGCTAACTGATCATTGGCCACTGTTGTGATTGGGCTTCCCTTGTTGTTGGGAAGATGTTAATGTTGCCATTTGATGATTGACAGCCAGAAATGTTAAAACTCCCTGCATGAGGCATAGAGCTTCCTCTTTTTGCTCCGTGCATCGGATTGCCCGTCCCACCCTCCTATATTTAGGGTTGTTCGCTTTGCCCTTGCTATGCCTGTCATGGGGTCGTCTGCTCTTGGGGCAGGGGCCCGGTAGGAATTTTGTCCATCTGGCTGATTGGCTGGGGCCATTTGGTTTTTGCCTACTGCGTAGCAAATCGTCACAACTTGTAAGGTTGCGGTTGGGCATTGGTTTATGGTTTGGTTGGTTGAGGGGCATGGATTGGCTGTGCCTGCCCCTCTAATGCTGCTGCTGCAAGAGATTCTGTTAAAGGAATACAGGGGCTCACCATTGCTTTTGTCCGAACCCTGTCAAGGGGCCAGGGCCACGCAAGAGCCCCTGGTTGCATTTGGGGAAGGCTGAGGGCAGGTTCCCTGCACCGTCGCTACCCCCAAATGTATTCCCCTTTTCTGACTTTCGCAGGCATGCGGAATATCAGTCTGTCCCCCACTGGGGGGCAGATAGTTGCAACCAATGCCTAAGCAACCACTCACATTTATTGTATTTTAATAAAGTTGTGGCCAAAATTATGCCCAAAACCTTAAACAAAAATTCTGTGTATTGTGTGAGTTATTTGGGGTGGCCGTGGGGGCTTCGACACGCAACTATGATCCCCACTGGCCAACTGCAGACTTTTGGCCTTTGCTGAATCTCTTTGCAGATTCAAAAGACATCATAAACAAATTCTTCCATGTTCAGTGGAGGGTTACTGCTGCCTTAATCTTGGCAGTGTATTTACGAAGAAATAGACAGCTCTGTGCTCCTAGTTTATCGATTCCGCTTGCATAAAACAGCAGCTTTTCTCGCAAATGCCATCTTCTTTCAGAAATGCAAAGTTACTGGGTGGGTTTGAGCTCTATGAGAGCATAATCAGAACAGCCTTCCTTTTTTGAGCCCTATTTATTTGGGGAAATGGAACCAACCACCCAGCATTTGTGTTGCTTTGAGGCTGGCGAGATCATTCATGCAAAGAAAAGAAGAAGAACCATCTCACTTCCAAAATGGTTCAATATTCAGACTGTCAGCACTGTACAGTAATTTTCCGCACATGATAAACAAAAGTTAATGTGCACCATAAAATATTTTGATTCAACAATTACCACAAAAATGTTATAAAACAATGGGAGCAGGACATCACTGTAATTTGAATGAAGAAACCAATGAATTTCCCCCCCCCCTTAATGGCACCGCTATATTGCTGTGTTTGGCTGTTCTATTGGCTTTGTTCGTTTAGCGGTTTTATTTTACGATTTTGATACATATTTTAATGCAAATTTTACTTGTTCAAATTGTGACATTCTTGTATCACATGCTGAGATCATTTGGTGAAGTGTGGGCTAGAAGCACAAATAATAAAGGAAACAAATAAGTCATGCTTTAAAGGTAAAGGTATCCCTGACTGTTAGGTCCAGTTGTGGACGACTCTGGGGTTGCGGCGCTCATCTCGCTTTCATGGCTGAGGGAGCTGGCATACAGCTTCCGGGTCATGTGGCCAGCATGAGTAAGCCGCTTCTGGCAAACCAGAGCAGCACACGGAAACGCCGTTTACCTTCCCACCGGAGTGGTACCTATTTATCTACTTGCACTTGATGTGCTTTCAAACTGCTAGATGGGCAAGAGCTAGGACCGAACAATGGGAGCTCACCCCATTGTGGGCATTCAAACCACCGACCTTCTGACTGGCAAGCCCTAGGCTTTGTGGTTTAGACCACAGCGCCACCCGCATCCCAAGTCATGCAATGGAGCTGCCAGCCCTTGCAATCCAAAATCTATTTTGCTTTCTCTCTTTCTTTTCTAGGGTTGTCATGCAGCAAATATTTGCAAATCACGTGGCCGTCTCGAATCCCTTTGAAAGTCATGTGCATTGCAGGGAGTTCTTCAGTTTCAGTTTTGAGCTGTGGAGGTGGTGAGTGAGTGACAGTCAGCCACCCAAATGTTTAGAGTGATGAGTAGTCTCTATTGGCAGTGTGAGATTGCAGCCATGTCCTGCCAAGTTTTCAGTCTCTCCTGCAGCCGTGGTTTGCCTTGCCACGTGCTCACCCGAATCAACTAGGAGTCCAACTCCCAAGAGATTGTGATCTACTCTCAGTATAAAAAAACTGGCAGTGATCTACCCATTGTCATTGGAGAGAGGAGGAGCATTTATGGGTTGGGTGGATTGCCCAGAGTTGTTGAGCCTAGAGTTGTTGAGCTTTTTGGGTTTAGGATTGCCCAGAGTTCTTCAGCTTATATTTGTTAACTTTCGGTAAACTTTATTTAATCCCACGATTGATAAGGGTCCCACGATCTACCAGGATCAGCCGGGGATCTACCGGTAGATTGCGATCTACTGGTTGGACATGCCTGAACTAGGAGACTCCCTTCTCCTTTATGTGAATGGCCATCTTCTTTGCTAGATGCTTCCCCTCTCTTTTTATAACACAAATTGTTTCCAGATCAAAGCTTTGTATCATAATTGTTCTGCATCCTGTAAATAGATCAAGGAAGCAGGTGGTTGGCAGACAGACATTTAAAAAGGCCACATTTTATATTCTGCTGCCCTCATTGTAGTTTAATTTCTATATCTTTTAAAACTGCAGTATACAGTGGTAGCTTGGTTTTCGAACGTCTCAAAAGTTGAATGTTTCAGTTTTTGAGCGACAAAAACCTGGAAATTACTGCTTCTGTTTTCGAACGCTTTCCCGAAGTCAAACATGCCATATTGAGGCTTCCATATTGAGTTTTCCGGAAGTAAATGCTTTGGTTTTCGAACGTTTCGGAAGTTGGACGGTCTTCCAGAATGGATTGCATTCAAAAAACCGAGGTACCACTGTACTGAGCTTATGATTAAATAGATATAACAGCAGTTTGACTAACTAAATAAAAGTTGTTGCTCAGGGACATATTTGCTACATATCTTCACCTATCTCTGTATATAATGTGGATGAAATGATTAAAAAAAGTCACCTGCTTGGGTTTTTGAATGGTGAGCATGCCACTTCACAGCGAGATTGCAACATTTGACCTCAATTGCTCTCTCCTAGCCATGCTGGATAGCTCAGTCTGTAAAGCATGAGACAGTTAGGGTCATGGCTTCAAGCCCCACATTGAGCAAAAAGATCCCTGCATTGCCTAGATAACACTTGCGATCCCTTCCAACTCTAGAATTCTATGATCCTGTGATTTGACACATGCTTCTCACAATGCTGAAGAAGTGTTGCAAAGTGTCACAACATCTCTGATTTAAGAAGGATTGAAGAGTGTAACACAACTTCTGCGCAACTTGTGTGACCTGCCAGGCCACAAGACAGCCCTACAGTCATGAATGGCACATAAAGAGGCTGTGGTCGCTGTTTGTCAGGAACTGCAAAAACAGGAATGTTGTCAAGGTATTGGCAGCCCACACTACAATGGCTAATGGGATGCAGCAAAGCTGGTGGATCAAAAGGTTTCAGGCCTGGTGTAATATTATAATATCATCAAATGTAACATAGACATTGATGGAGGCTGACACTAACTTTTTGAATGTTCAGGAATAACTTAATGCCTTTCCACTCCCCACACATTTCTCAGTCATAGGATTACAGTGAAGGGTGGGGGGAATGGCATTCAAATTTCTGACTCTTAGAAATTCTACAATTACATTGACCTGGATTATTCCCAGACAGAGCCACAGAAAATCTTGCCTCCAAACTCTGGGGGCAAAGGTTGCATCCCTACACACACTTTCTTAGGCAATGAAACTTAACTTCAGAGCAGGGTTGCAAGAGAAATTCACTTAAGTTTGCATTTAAAAGCAAATAACCTAATTCATGCTTTCTGAAACAGAAAACCAAAGCACAGCCATCCTTTGAAATTTGTGCTTTTCCATTTTTTTCAATGCATCTAAGTAATGTGTAGGGGACTTGGGTGGCGCTGTTGTCTAAACCACTGAGCCTAGGGTTTGCCGATTGGAAGGTCGGTGGTTCGAATTCCCATGATGGGGTGAGCTCCTGTTGCTCTGTCCCAGCTCCTGCCAGCCTAGCAGTTTGAATGCACACCAGTGCAAGTAGATAAATAGATACTGCTCCGACAGGAAGGTAAATGGTGTTTCTGTGCGCTGCTCTGGTTTTTCCACATGACCCGGAAGCTGTCTGTGGAGCCAGTGTACAGCTTCCGGGTCATGTGGCCAGCATGATTAAGCTGCTTCTGGCGAACCAGAACAGCGCACGGAAACACCATTTACCTTCCTGCCGGAGTGGTACCTATTTATCTACTTGCACTCTGATGTGCTTTTGAACTGCCAGCTTGGCAGGAGCAGGAAATGAGCAACAGGAGCTCACCCTGTCATGGGGATTCGAACCACCAACCTTCTGATCGGCAAGCCCTAGGCTCTGTGGTTTAGACCACAGCACCACCCACGTCCCATTTTTTTTTCTTATATAGAGGAGCATTCAGATATGTTTGTTTGTTCCTGCAAGCAGAAGTGGTTGCAGCCCAGGCACAAGTTTACCACTTCAGCGAGAACTGGAGCTTCCAATCGACATCATCATGTCTTCTGATTAAGACATGCCAGAATTTATTGCTCTTAATAATCAACCAAGACACTCACTTTTAGCAAGCCACAATGATACCCATATCAGCACATTATTTAAAGATCAATGGAAATGCTTCAATAAGCTTACTCCTACTCATGCCAAAAAAACAGATCTGAGGACAAGTGCATAACCCAGCTATTAAAATTCAAGAAGTAAATTAATTTCTCAAAATTATTTATACATTAGAGCTACCCTTGGGGACAACCAGGGGGCTTGGGCATGCCTTGTGTGTATTTTGACTTTCCCCCTTCTAGTGAAAACCTTCCCGATGCTATACATATACCACGGAGAGCTATTGTTTGAGAAAAAAGCACAAATCCCCCTTGGGGCACATGGACCAGTTGTGTTGTTCACTGAATCCTGCTCATGTCTTTCTTTTTCCATAGGCACAATTTCTATAGCAAACGATTCGTCCCAAATGCATGTTCAACAGCTGCTTGGACTTACCACCTCTGAAACTGGACATCTACCCAGGTGCCTAAATATGTCGCAAAAGTGTTTAACTGTGGACTAATTCACACTTAAACCCTGGATCAGTCATAATAGATCTATTTCCCACCATGAGAAGGCAGCATTCATTCAGTGATTTCCTCTATCAGAGCTTCTGCACAGTAGGAAGCAATCTGTTTCCAAGAAGAAGCTTGGAATGTGTGGGGTACATAGTGATGGGTGATGTGCCATTGACAGGAGCAGTGAATGACAAGGCAAGTCAAAAGTGCCACAGATCAAAAGCAGAACACACATTTCTCCTAAAAAAGGAAAGAGAGAAAGGAATTTATGCTATGCTACGCTACACAGCATAGGCAAAAAGGGACAGTGCTGATTGCTATCCACCCTGAGATTGCTATACAAAGAGGTGTTCGGAACTCATTTTCATATGGCACTAAACTTTTTAATGTATTTTCTAGGGTGGAGTGAAAATGGCCTCTCAAAACTATCCATCTCTATTCCTAGTTAGCAAAATGGGAAGTGGTGGAGTGGAGGGATTTTGCTGACTGTTCTTGAGTGGGGTGTGTGGGAAAAAATTCTTAAGGGAAGGGGAGAAAAATTACCATAAAATCAACATAACTCAGGTGGTCAGAAAGGCCCAACAGAGACTCCATTTCCTCAGGGTCTTGCAGCAGAATAATGTTAAACAACAACTGATGAACTCATTTTACTGGTCCAGAATAGAAAGTGTCCTTTCATATTGTATCACAGTGTGGTATGCTGGCCTGACAGCCATGGACAGAAAGTCTTTACAGAGGGTGGTGATATCATGGGCAGTCCCTTGAGTCTGCTAGATGACATCGCAAGGGATCGTTGCCTTAGGAGAGCAAGAAAAATTCTCAGGGATGACTCACACCCCGGCCATCACCTCTTTAATCTTCTACCCTCGGGCAGAAGATATAGAAGTATAATCAGCCATACCACTAGGCTAAAAAATAGCTTCTATCCATGGGCTGTTAGGCTGTTGAATGAAAAATAACATAGAGAAATTGACTTGCGAGGTGGTGTGTTGTTTGATAAGAGATTGAGTGTTGGGGGGGGGGACAGAGGCTCGTTTAATTTCATTGTACACAGGTTGTACAATGACAATAAAGGTATGATGATGATGATGATGATGATGCACCACTACCACTACTACTAATTTATTAATATTATATTAATAATATCAATATATTATTAATTATTAATTATTTTAATTATTATTAAAATATTAATATTGATAATAAATAAATAAATAAATAAATAAATAAAAATTTATACCCTGCCCATCCCCAGCCACTCTGGGCGGCTCCCAATCGAGTGTTAAAAACAATACAGCATAATAATAATAATTTATTTGGGGTCAATTAATAGTGAAATAAACTAATTCATTCCTATTTGCTGCAACTGCATTGATGACAGAGTTGGAGTTGGGCCTAGGTCAGCAACAAAACAATACATCACCCAAGGCCAATGAAGTTAACTCTTTATTCAAGGAAACAATCCACAGCTCGGGCCTAGTGGTCTCAACAAATCTTTTTAGGAGGTCTTGCCCCAGTGAAGTGGTTGTGAGGACTGAAGGCCCCCACCTTCCTGTCAGTGGAGTAGCGTGGGTTGTCAGCACCCGGGGCAAGGCAAGTAATTTGCGCCCCCTAACCCGTGGATTTGCGCCCCCTAACCCGTGGATTTGCCCTAACCCCAGATGTTGCGCCCGGTGCAGCCCGCCCCCCTTGCACCCCCCACGCTACGCCACTGCTTCCTGTGCTCATTAGGACTCCTCATCTCCAGGGTCTTTCCCACGCAGCCCCACGTTGTATGTGTCTGTGTAAAACCACCCTCTGCACTGCCTGTTCATGTTTCGTTGTGTTCTAGGAGACCAGAGTGAAGGGAGCTGGTCACAGGAGGAGGGGGAGACTCCCTGGATTCTTCAGCAGCCAGCCTCTCTGTCTCCTGGCCCCACTCCTCTCCAGCCCCATTTGCGTGTTCAGACCCAGAGACCTCCCCCCTAAATAAAGACACATTTGACTCAAATTTTAGTTTTGGTTCTTGGCAGAATTTAGGCCACAACTTTATTGATTACAGAAAGTGAGTGGTTGCATAGGCTCTGGTTCGACTAGCTCCCTGCACCCTTGCAGGTATCGCTGACCCAGAGCTCTATCATAAGTCAGAGAAAGGTGAACACCTGAGGAAGGTTAAAAGCCCAGGAACAGACTCTGTTCACCCCCCTGGACTCAGGCACGGGCACAACATTCTTTGGGGGGGTTGACCAAACCAAGCTGAGTCCCTGGATTCCTTTAATGGAATACCCTACACATAGGGATGGCGAGACCAGTCTCCCATCCCTATCACCTGAACCAGAGCCTATCTGCAACCTTACAAGTTGTGATGAATTGCTACGCAGCAGGCGAAACCCAAATGGCAACAGCCAATGAGCCATGTGGGGGAAATTCCTGCTGTGCCCCTGTCCCAACAACACACGGCGGCATAGCAAGGTCAACCGCAAAATGCCCTAAAATTAGGGAGAGGTGGGCGGGTGGGCACGAGCAGAAAGAGGAAGCTCTGGGATGGGTGCATAGGTACGGTATATATATGTCCCTTCATCCGTTTAGCCTGCGTCCCATTGGCCTGATTGAACACAGCAACAAGGGACCTACCAATTGGGTGTTGTGGCTATCCAATAAACCCACCCAGAACCAGGAGGTCAGTCTCCAGGTCTCACTGCAACACATGCCCTCTTTTAGGGAGGACACCATTTCTGCCTCAGAGTCTGAACTGTGCTCTGCCGCAACCTCTTCCTGTTCACTAAACCGCGTTACCTCTTCAGCTTCCGACACCTCCTCCTCTCATTCTGCTCCTTCTTCTCCCTCTGACCACTCATCGTTGTCCCACCACCAATCCCCTGGCCCTGAGTCTTCTTCTGGGGTTGGTGGGGGAGGATTCCCTAGAGAGTTCCCTGGCTGGTGCCTGTCCGGCAATGGAGCTTTCATTTATTTGAATGTGTTCTTAATACTACTAAGGTGCTCAGGTTTGCACTGTGCTTTGGCTCGGGGAACTCTACTCTGAACCATGTGTCAGTTCAGGGCACTGATGCCAACAGCAAGAAGCAATAACGCCACATTCTCTGGGTCACGACCAGGCCATTACCCAAGGCCAGGAATGTGAGAGCCTCTAGCCTGAGGTCTGAACTGGGGTGCTTAATCCTAGGTGAAATGTGTGAGAGCATGCAGGAGTCTGTGTGCATGTCTGCATCTCGATTCCTGCAAGGCTGGGAATCAGGAAGCCTTTGCTCCTTCGCTTTTGCTATCGGATGACAGCACGGCGGAATTAAAAATGGAAAACCACCACCTACACAATCCCTCATGGAACGTTTGGCAGTCGTTTGACAATATTTGACCGGTTAATTGATCGGCATGCCAAGCTTAGTATAGACGTGCTCTGCATTAAGAAACATCTCCCACGCGGATGACATTTGACTTGCATTTTCATAAATGGGCCTGTTTACACACCCGACTTCTATAGATAATGATGACATTCCATTGCATATCACTTCTGGTTCCTTTATAGCTCTGGCTTTTTTTTTTTTTTAAACGGGCTAGCTTGTAATTAGCAAATGAAGATAAGGAACGGAGCAGGACATGTTGTTTCAAACATTGTGTTTAAACTAAAAAAAAAGGTAACACAGCACATTACAATAGCCCGCTAAATATAGTCACGGATTAGAGAGCCATTGTTTCCAATCCTGCTATATAAAACTAAGACTCTCCAAATGGAATGTCACTTGACCTTTCGTGTTCCACTGGCCTGTGCTTGTATTTAACTGATGCTGGGACAACAGATTTCTCCTCAGAGGTGTCCAGCGTTGACATGACAGGCCTTAGTGTTTTGTCCCCGCCATGTTCAGGAGACATAAGCCCAGCTCTTCGGAGCACAAGAGAGACCTTGGACCTGCACTGCCCCATAATGACATGAGAAGTTTCTTCAGCTTGTCTCAGCTTGTCCTCTCGGCCGGCCACCTGAAACCGCCTCCAGTCTTAAGGCACTCCAAAACAACTTACTTTGAAGTGGAGATCCTTGATGCCCACAGCAAAAAACAGATCTGTGTAGTGGACAAGGTGAGTCGATGTGGTGTGCATGGTTTTTCTCACACGCTACCTACCCCAGCACGCTGTGGGATGTGTGGTCTTAAATGCATGACTTGCCCTGCAAGCCTAACTCCACTGACTTGGGAGTAAGCCCCACTGAATTCAATAGGACTTGCTTCTGAGTAGACATGGTTAGGAGTGTTCTGAGTCTTGCTTTCCTGCTTGTAAAAAAAAAAGGTAAAAAGCTACATGCAATAATTTTTAACCTCCTCCCACCCTGGCCAAATTGTAAATGCATCTAACTCATTCTGCAGCTTAATAGGAAGAATCAAATTGTGTTATTTTTCTGTGATGTTCATATTGCAGCTTATCTTTTACTTTCCATAGGAAAGGACAGATTTTCCTTTTGTTTTTTTTACCCTGTGGCATTGATGAAACTCTGTAACTTTCAAACAGGGCAGAGACTCAAACAGACCTAAGTGCAGAATTAGGCTTTGGAAGATGGGATGCATTTATCTGTAAATCTCAAATTCTGCTTCTCTGCCTATTCCCCCCACCCTCCACTATAAATGAAGGCTCTTTTAATATTCTAGGCTAGATTTTTTCACAGTATTTGACTCCTACTTAGCAACTGCTATAGATTCTTCTGCAGGAAGACAGAACAAGTTTGCACTTGTAATGTCCTTTACTGCAGATTTCAACATTAAAATAATGCTGAATATTCAGAGTCTTACTGTTTAGTGCCAGTGTTTGATATCTGGTGATATTTAACATTGGATATTATGGTAGCAGATTATATTTGACATGTGATAGTATTTTAATGTTTGATTTTCAGGCTGTGCAATCCTATGCATATTTACTCAGAAAGTAAATCAGTAGGACTTAGTCCCAGATAAGCCTGCATACATCTATATTTATCTATATTTGTTATATATCATCTAGATTTACTACTTTAATTTGATAGGAGGTATTCAGTTTCCATAATAGTCTGTGTTTTACATTCTCATTTGAAGCCAGTGTTATTGCATGCACTCATGCCATTTTTGTGGTAGAAGGGTAATAATAACATATTTGCACTGTACTTTAGAAGGTGCAAAAGTCCTTCACCTATAATCCTTAGAACAACCCCGTATTGTAGCTCGGTATGCTATAAAGGATTGACAGAATTGCTGGCCTAAAGGAATCTTGTGCCTGCATAATAGAGGTGAAATTTGAACTTACTGACTCATAGCTCAGTCATTCAGCCGCTCTGACACCAGCTCATGGGTTCACAGGAACTGAACATCTATCTACATGCATGCCTTAATGTGCATGATGTTACATCATTTACATGAGCCTGCATTTGTGAGATGTGTGTCCTTTTAAAAATAAATAAATAAAAATGAGAACAATGGAACTTAAAGTGCTTGACTTTGGTTCAGTTGTGCCCAGGGAGTATAGCACAGTTCCGATTGAGAGGGATTTTTTTAAATCTTAAATACCTCTTTGGGGTCTGTTAGAAATACAAAAGCAAAGCAGAGTGAAAAACAAACAAACAGACAAGACAAAGCCAAGTACAACATATTTTCTTCCCCTCCAATTTTCAGATACCACCATCATCAACGCTTCTCGATGTAAAACATAAGTTTCACAAAGTATGTAAGTACCTGGCGGGGTTTTTTGCATAGGGAAAAAAGCTGTCTGCTATCACCAAGAACTCAGAATAAACTGTATGTGTGTGTGTGATAGAGTGACAGGCCCAGATCGAAGGAGTAGGCAAAAGGGGGCTTGTGCCCCATGTGGAAGACCAAGAGGCAGCAAACAACATACCGTATTTTTCCGTGTATAAGACTAGGTTTTCCCCCTAAAAAATAATGTCAAAAATTAGGGAGCGTCTTATACACAGGGCCATCTCTCCCCCCCATTTCCTTAAATCTGAGTCCCCCAAAATAGGGGGCATCTTATACATGGGGGCATCTTATAGCCGGAAAAATACGGTAATTTTTCATACTTGCCACAGCCTGAAGTAATGCAGGAGCAAGCCCTTTAGGAATGGGCTTCTTTACAGGGTTTGTTCTCCACTGGTGGGGATGGAAACAGCCACTTGGGAAATGAAGGCATGGGAGAAGAGATGGATAGTGAGGGTGAAAATGGCAGGGGAGAACAGCAAAAGGAAGAGCAACCAGTAAGGTAACCGGGGAGGAACTGGTTGAAAAAGCCTGCCATCATAAGCAGGTCTACTCAGAAGTAAAATGTAAAGGTAAGGGGACCCCTGACCATTAGGTCCAGTCATGGCTGACTCTGGGGTTGCGGCGCTCATCTCGCTTTATTGGCCGAGGGAGCCGGCGTACAGCTTCTGGGTCATGTGGCCAGCATGACTAAGCCGCTTCTGGCGAACCAGAGCAGCGCATGGAAACGCCGTTTCCCTTCCCGCCGGAGCGCTACCTATTTATCTAATTGCACTTTGATGTGCTTCCGAACTGCTAGGTTGGCAGGAGCAGGGACCGAGCAACGGGAGCTCACCCCGTCGTGGGGATTCGAACCGCCAGCCTTCTGATCAGAAAGCCCTAGTCTCTGTGGTTTAACCCACAGCGCCACCCGCGTCCCTTACTCAGAAGTACGCCCTATTAAATTCAAAGGAGCTTACTGCCAGGTCAATGGAGTTAGTAATAATAATAATAATAATAATTTTTATTTATACCCCGCCCTCCCCAGCCAAGGCTGGGCTCAGGGCAGCTTACAAGCAATAATAAAAACAAGTTAAATGATTACAACTTAAAAAAAAATTAAAATACAACATTAAAATATTGAAACATTAAAATATTAAAATGTAGCCTCATCACAGGAGGAGAAGGAAAAGAAAAAAGAAAGAGAGGGAGGGAATCAAATTGGCTGCAAGCCAAAGGCCAGGCAGAACAACTCTCTCTTACAGGCCCTGTGGAAAGAAATCAGATCCCGCAGGGCCCTGGTCTCATGAGGCAGAGCGTTCCTCCAGGCTGGAGCCAGTGTTGAAAAGGCCCTGGCTCTGGTTGAGGCTAATCTAACTTCCTTAGGGCCAGGGACCTCTAGGGTGTTGCTATTTATGGACCTTGAGGCTCTCTGTGGGGCATACCGGGAGAGGCGGTCCCGTAGGTACGAGGGTCCTAGGCAGTGAAGGGCTTTAAAGGAACGGAGGCATTTGGTCTCCTCTTTTTGTGTGGGGGTGGGGAATGGTCTGTAATATGGGACATAGTCTTGCTTCGCCACATTGTGCGCAATCTCAACGCAAGTTATATGAACTGTTGAAATTAGCTGCAATTTATTATATGTATGTGTCAAACAGGCACATACCTGTAGGAGATAAATTCTGCCTGATGAGCAACAAGTTTTCCACGAGCCCATAGATATTTAGAGACAGCTGAGTGTCTTCTAGTGCTGGTGTTCATTCTATCTAGAGCTCATCCACATGGGAATTCAGAGACAAAAAAGCCCTTATGTGACTTATGAAGATACAGAATGTTTATTTTCTGAATGATAAAGTGTTTATCTTTCCTCCCACCGCAGGGCAATCAGTCACAGATACTGGCAAGTTTTTAGAGAAATCCCAGTTGTAAAAGTATTGCATTTAGGAACTTAGTGCAATTGCCTTAAAAATATCTCTTTTTTAATTTAAGTGTTTAATTATATAGCTGTCAGTTTAATTCTGAAACTGAAAGGAACAATTTTTAAAAGTTTTACATCCAGGGCCAAATGAGAAATGGAACTGGAGATCTTACGTTTCCTTTTTTTAAAAAAGTTAATACAGTGGTACCTCAGGTTACAGACGCTTCAGGTTACATACACTTCAGGTTACAGACTCCGCTGACCCAGAAATAGTACCTCGGGTTAAGAACTTTGCTTCAGGATGAGAACAGAAATCGTGCTTTGGCGGCACAGTGGCAACGGGAGGCCCCATTAGCTGGTGCTTCAGGTTAAGAACAGTTTCAGGTTAAGAACAGACCTCCGGAATGAATTAAGTACTTAACCTGAGGTACCACTGTACCGTCAGCAGCAGACCTGAATCAGGTCAGGAGACCCACCCCACTTTCTGCCCCCTTAAAAAAAAAAAAAAGCCAAGCACATAAAGCTAAATGTTAAATTCTTGTAAATTGCAGGTCTACTGTATTTGCTAAACTTTAACCATCCTTTCTTCAAAGGAAGCTTGGCCTAGGTTTCCCTGCAAGCCTCTCATCTATGTATTTGATGCAGACTTGTTTGATTAAAAGGGTGTAGGAAAATCCACCCTGATCATGTCTGTTCTTTAAAACTTGTTAAAGTGAATCCAAGCAATAAGTACTGTAAAAGGCTTTCTGTAGGAATCTTTCCTTTATTTACTTTAAGACTGCAAGCTTTCTGTTTGAAGTTCACAACTGGGGAGTGCAGACTCCCTGCGACAGCAGTGCGGGAGAAACACATTGGCATATTGCGTGAGCACTTTAGGCAGAAAGTGCAAATATTGGAACATAAGGACATGTTGGTCCATTCTCCCCATCAGCGGTGATATACTTGCATCAGCATAATCCAGTGTCACACATTTTATTAATCAGAGAAAATGTGACTTAATCAGCTATATGCAATGTTGAAACAGAAATGTGTGCAGCTGCTATCCCAATATTATGGAGGCGGTGCAGATAAAATAGCTTTAATCACCACTCTTTCATACATAAAGCTCAGCCTTGATTGATTCCTGATTTGGTTGATAACTAAGAGGGAGCTAAAAATAAGCCACCACAATGCTGTGGGAAGTGGTCTTCAGCGTTACAGCCAACCAACCACGCCACCTTTCAGGAAGCGCCATTCCCCTGCCCAGGGGTGTAGGAAGGGGTGTGTGTGGGGATGCAGACTGCCCCGGGTGTCATCCTGGAGGGGGGTGACAAAATGGTACACCACAGGGGGGGGCGGCACCTACCGTGGCACCTGGCCTGCAGCACGCCCAAGCCACGGGTCTCTCCTGGGAGTGACGCAGTGACTCAGGACCCTACGCTGTCTGAAATGGCTGCGTGGGGCTTGCGTCCGCCAGGCAGACTATGCGTAAATCACCACGGCACCCCCCCTGGGTGGATTGCTGTGCCATCCCCGTGCATGGATCGCTGCCCCGCCGCTGTGGGCAGATCGCCCCACCCCCACCCCTCTGGGTGCCGGAGCAGCTAGTTACACCCCTGCCCCTGTCCTCCTGGTTTTCATTCCCCCCACCCCCTTAACAGACACCCAACATTATTCTGCGCATACTGAGCATGCTTAGTCTGCATTAAGTCTGGGGTGTGTGGTTTCGGGTTGCTTTTTGTTGTTGTTTGCTTAGAAAATTTATTCCTTTACAGCGTTACCTCTAGTTACGAACTAAATTCATTCTGGAGGTCCGTTTTTAACCTGAAACTGTTCTTAACTAGAGGCGTGCTTTTGCTAATGGGGCCTCTTGCTGCTGCTGTGCCGCTGGCACACGATTTCCGTTCTCATCCTGGGGCAAAGTTCTCAACTCAAGGGAACTCTTTCAGGTTAGCGGAGTTTGTAACCTGAAGCGTTTGTAACCTGAGGCGTTTGTAACTTGAGGTACTACTGTGTGTGTGTGTGTGTGTGTATATATATATTAGAGAGAGAGAGAGAATTGCAATACTTTATTGTCACTTGTACAACTTGTATACAGTGAGATTACACGAGCACCCCCCACTCAGCTCTCTTAGTCTTAATTCCCCTCGTTTACCGACGCATACCCACCAAACCCCAAAGTCAGTTGCCCTGTTGTTATCTTTTCATTCAGCAGCCTAACAGCCCACAGATAGAAGCTGTTCTTTACCCTGTTGGTGTGACTAATCCTGCTTCTATATCTTCTGCCTGAGGGCAGGAGATCAAGAAAGTGCCAGCCAGGGTGTGAATCATCCCTGAGAATTTTCCTCACTCTCCTGAGGCAGCGATCTTCCGCTATTTCATCCAGCAGATTCACGGGACAGCCCATAATATCTTGTGCTGTATTCACCACCCTCTGTAGGCACTTCCTATCAGTTGATGTCAAACCAGCGTACCACACCGTGATGCAGTATGAAAGGACACTTTCTATTGTGGACCGGTAGAAGGAGATCATCAAATGTTGATTAACATCGTTCTTTTGCAATACTCTGAGGAGATGGAGTATACATTTGTACTTCATTAAACATTTGGGTTTCCTCAAGCCTGTTGACATCTCGTCTTGTGTTTTGGCTATGTAAGGATTAACACTCAGAGAACCGGTGCCACAATTAGGATTATGCATGGGGCCTGCAACAAAATGTTACAGTAAGGAGTTTCTTCTGTTCAGGGATTTGTTGTTGTTGTTTAGCCGTTTAGTCATGTCCGACTCTTCGTGACCCCATGGACCAGAGCATGCCAGGCACTTCTGTCTTCCACTGCCTCTTGCAGTTTGGTCAAACTCATGCTGGTAGCTTCGAGAACACTATCCAACCATCTCGTCCTCTGTCGTCCCCTTCTCCTTGTGCCCTCCATCTTTCCCAACATCAGGGTCTTTTCCAGGGAGTCTTCTCTTCTCATGAGGTGGCCAAAGTATTGGAGCCTCAGCTTCAGGATCTGTCCTTCCAGTGAGCACTCGTGGCTGATTTCCTTCAGAATGGATAGGTTTGATCTTCTTGCAGTCCATGGGACTCTCAAGAGTCTCCTCCAGCACCATTATTCAAAAGCATCAATTCTTCGGCGATCAGCCTTCTTTATGGTCCAGCTTTCAGTTCCATACATCACTACTGGGAAAACCATAGCTTTTACTATACGGACCTTTGTTGGCAAGGTGATGTCTCTACTTCTTAAGATGCTGTCTAGGTTTGTCATTGCTTTTCTCCCAAGGGGCAGGCGTCTTTTAATTTCGTGGCTGCTGTCACCATCTGCAGTGATCATGGAGCCCAAGAAAGTTCAGGGATTCAGCTAGTCACTATATCCATCCACACAGCCCTATCCCAGATTCCCTGCCTGAATTCCTTCTTAAATGAGCATGCTTAGTTGGAAGGGGGGCTTCCCCTTGGAGAGGTGATTATTATTATTATTGCTAAAGCGCTCTCTCTCTCTCTCTCTCTCTGTATTTCTGCAAACCTGAGATTTTCCTCCAGCCTGCTGAGAACACAATGTCAGTTGGATCTTCTCTGTTTATATACTTGTTGACATTCTCAAAGAACTCTAAATCTTATGGGAGACAGTACTTACCCTTGCAGAAGTTATGCTGGTTTTGCTTCAACAAGACTTGTTTTTCTATATGATTAGTAATTACATATTTAACAAAGCTTTCCACCAGGTTTGGACAGATGTTAAGCTAACCAGCCTATAATTTTCAGCATCCTCCCACACTGCCAAACCAAAGTAGCCTCAGTATATAAATAGGTGTGTATTTCATCCTTACCCCATCAGTTAAAATTGGTTGAGGTCAATCAACTAAATTTTTAGTTGATTAATCTACCAATTTATAAGCTAGAACTCCTAGCTATTAAAATACTAAATAAATCCATTGTATTCCATTGCAGCGGGGCCAGATAATTTCTGGGGAGAAAACAAATATATTCTCCTTTTGCATTCACATCTAAACTCCCTGGTGTATTGTTCATATTTTTTCATATTTTATAAACTTTTAACAGTGGCAGTACTTCAGTTCCTCTACCATGAGCAGCACAAATTTTAACAGGACCGTCCAGCCAAAGTGAAGCAAGCTCCCGATATATATATATTTATTTTCAGACAGAAAGTCTTCTAGGTGGTATAGCTCCTTTCCAGGAGCATTTTCCAGTCTGGGGGAGAATGAAACACAGGGTTGTCAAAATGATACCGTTATCTCTCTGCAGCGACACCGAAGTGTTCTTGAGAATTCTCAGACACTTGATTCCCATTCACCTTAAATGACATTTATGACGACCTTTGCTATTTAAGGCCTGGACAACCTAGACATCAAAACTGATGCATTTCACGTTCACTGTAAATATGTGCCCTGGTTGATATGAAAGACACATAAAGTAGACGATTTCAATATCTTTCTATTAGGTTAGCTGAGGTCTGTAAATCTCTACTCTGTTTTTGCACTGTGCTCTCATTTTTTGCAACACTGTTCTTTCTAAGAGCAACCTTCTTATTCTAATTTTAAAAATGTTTCAGAGTGAAAGGTACATTTTTCACTTATTTGAATGCAGGTCCCCAGTGGTCGCCATCTCGCATAGGCCTGCGACTTGAACGCAGTAAGTACTCATTTTTCTGCCGTACTCCTGAGCTGGGTTTTCCAAACTTGGGTCTCCAGCTGCTTTTGGACTACAACTCCCATCATCCATAGCTAGCAGGACCAGTGGTCATGCATGATGGGGATTGTAGTCCTCAAATAGCTATAGGCCCAAGTTTGAGAAGACCTGCTCTAGAGCTTGTTTTCTGAATGAATTTCCACATTACCTTTTGTACATGAGAATGAGCTTCCCAATGTTTATAATATGGATAGACAAACCAAGAAATAAATGTTTTGCTATACTGACTGTGCCAGTTTAGATTTCCCCCAATATTTTCACAGATTTGCAAATGTGAAGATTGTCTTATATTTTATGTATGCATTGCCATCTTCAGTTGCTAGTCTTGCCAGAAGATCTTTGGCAAGTGAAGAAGGGGTGGTAGCCCCAAAGGTCAACTTCCTCTCTGACCAGCGTGAACATGATGTGTGTCGCTAGCACTGATCCATCTTTGTTGTTCTGTTCCTTTCATGCTGGCACGAAAGGAGATTGCTTGCCTGTCCTCCTTACCGGCTAGAACAGGGGTCCCCAAACTAAGGCCCGCGGACCGGATAAGGCCTGAGGGACTCGTTTATCCGGCCCGCGGTGACACTCGCTGCCAATGCGCGCTCTTACCAGTGCTGCACTGCGCGGCTGCCCACTTCCAGGTCAGAGAAGCACCGGAAATAGCTTGTGCGCATGCACAAGCGTTATTGCACATGCGCAAGTGTTATTTCCGGTGCACATCCGGGTCGGAGGAGGCCCGTGGAAATGCGCACAAGCTATTTCCAGTGCTCCTCCAACCCGGAAGTGCACCGGAAATAACGTTTGCACACGCGTATGGGCGCGGTAACTTTGCTAACCCCTGGGCTAGAAGCGTGAATTTGAGCCATGAGGAACTCACCCTTTGCAAGTCCACCATTTGAACAACATGAGCAAATAAATAAGATCTGGGACAATGTTCTCATGCTGCATTCTTAAATCAATGTCAAGTGATTTCTCTGTGAAGGTATTGCATCAAATGCTGACCACGTAATGTTTGGTCACTGTGGTATATACTCCAGTGACTTGTCCTGCAGCTGTTGCAGACTTGGTGTAATCCTGTGCTCCCATTCAAAAGTGATTTGTGGACTGGCAGGAAGCAAATGTGGTATGAGGCCATTTGAACGCTACCTAAACAGATTTGGCATTTCAGTGGCTATCTGTTAGTAGGACATCTCATGGAATTGGGCCAAGCAGGTAACACATAAGCAGTGTTTGAGTTCGGACTGCATGTCACCTCCTTCTGTTTCTTTGTTATCATAGATGGGTCTTACTTGAGAGACTCTGTCAACATAAAGGCCCTTGCAGCTTCTTCTATCATTACGCTGTATTTCACGGACATGGGTCAGCAAGTCACCTGGACAACAGTAAGTTTAACTTTTGGTAAAATGCACATGGCAGAGTTGTGCATTAGCTTGAGGGGCGCTTCTTGCTTTGTTGGTTTTTATCATTTTCTTTTTAATATATTTTTTATTTATTTTCCATTTAATGCTATACATTCACATCATCATTGTCCACTATACCAACCTGGCTCTTTGGCGCCTATTAACTTCCTTCCCTCCCACCTCATGGCTTTCGAAATTAATCTTTATATCATTGCAATTTATGTGTTTTCCAATTCTAATTAGACTTATTACAGAATGTCTCAAACTTTAAATAAATATAGAAAGATAGAAAATTTCTCATTACAAGTCATCGGACAACTCTGCTAGCGATGTTAATTGCTTACAACAATCTTTCAAATATCATATAAATTTACTCCAATCCTTTTGGAATACTTGATGGTGCTGGTTTTGGATTTTTTCCTGTCAGCTTCACCAGTTCTGCAAAGTCTATTATCTTCATCTGCCACTCTTCTTTTATTGGTACTTCTTGCTGTTTCCATTTTTTGGGCTAAAAGAATTCTTGTTGAGGTTGTTACATACATAAACAGTCTTTTAACTTCCCTTGGTATCTCATCACCCACTATACCCAGTAAAAAGGCTTCTGGTTTTTTAATAAAAGTATTTTTAAACATTTTCTTTAACTCATTATATATGCGAACTGTCTTGCCAGAGTGGTGCATGCTCTAGTTATCTCACGCTTGGACTACTGCAACGCGCTCTACGTGGGGCTACCTTTGAAGGTGACCCGGAAACTGCAATTAATCCAGAATGCGGCAGCTAGACTGGTGACTGGGAGTGGCCGCCGGGACCATATAACACCGGTTCTGAGAGACCTGCATTGGCTCCCAGTACGTTTCCGAGCACGATTCAAAGTGTTGGTGCTGACCTTTAAAGCCCTAAACGGCCTCGGTCCTGTATACCTGAAGGAGCGTCTCCACCCCCATCATTCAGCCCGGACACTGAGATCCAGCACCGAGGGCCTTCTGGCGGTTCCCTCATTGCGAGAAGTGAGGCTACAGGGAACCAGACAGAGGGCCTTCTCGGTAGTGGCGCCCGCCCTGTGGAACGCCCTCCCTTTAGATGTCAAAGAGATAAATAATTACCTGATATTCAGAAGACATCTTAAGGCAGCCCTGTTCAGGGAAGTTTTTAATATGTAACGCTGTACTGTTTTTAACACTGATTGGGAGCCGCCCAGAGTGGCTGGGGAAACTCAGCCAGATGGGCGGGGTATAAATAATAAATTATTATTATTATTATTATTATTATTATTATTATTATTATTATTAT
>JAXCMG010000073.1:1653796-1675506 GCA_034642415.1 Podarcis siculus | reverse complement strand
TTATTATTATTATTATTATTATTATTATTATTATTATTATTATTATTATTATTATAATTATAAACTGGTTCAAGGGCTTTATATACTAAGAGCAACATCTTGAATTTACCCAACTATTCCCTATGAAAACTAAAGGTGAACTTAAACAGGCTTGTTGACTTTGCATGCATGCATACCTTCCAATGAAAATAGGGACGCCCCATTCCATAATAATAATAATAATAATAATAATAATAATAATGTTATTATTTATACCCTAGCCATTTAGCATTTGCCAGATGATATTAAGGCTGCACAGGAAAATATCACTCTATGATCCCATTAGCTTCAGATGACTTTTTTTTCTTTTTCTTCTTCCAGGTTTTCCTAACCGAATATACTGGGCCTCTTCTAATCTATCTGCTCTTTTACCTTCGCCTCTCAAGTATTTACGATGCAAAGGAGAGCGCAAGAAGTCTACGCCATCCTGTAGTTCAGTGAGTAAGAATGGTCTGTGCTCAAGGATGTGATGTGATGATGCCCTCTTAGAGCAAAGACAGACAAAAATGTGAGTTAATTAAGTTTAGTGGAGGTGGTCTACCATGGTTGCCTCAATCTGATTCATCCAGTGCTTTTTTTTTCTGGGGGTACGCAAGGGTACGCACACCCCTAAACATTTTGTGAATCAAACGGGTAAAGGGTAAAGGGACCCCTGACCATTAAGTCCAGTCGTGGCCGACTTTGGGGTTGCGGTGCTCATCTCGCTTTACTGGCCGAGGGAGCCGCCGTGCAGCTTCTGGGTCATGTGGCCAGCATGAATAAGCTGCTTCTGGTGAACCAGAGCAGCACATGGCAATGCCGTTTACCTTCCCGCCGGAGCGGTACCTGTTTATCTACTTGCACTTTGAGGTGCTTTTGAACTGCTAGGTTGGCAGGAGCAGGGACCGAGCAACGGGAGCTCACCCCTTCACGGGGATTCAAACTGCCGACCTTCTGATCGGCAAGTCCTAGGCTCTGTGGTTTAACCCACAGCGCCACCTGCACCCGGGAGAAGAAACTAAAAAAATTAAAATTTTAATTTCTTCTCTAGCACGGTGAATCATCAGTTGTGTTGAAGAGCATGATGATTCATCAGTTCCATTGCTGCAACCCTCGATGGCGGCCCCATTTCCTGTCAGGTGTATCCTGAGTCTCAGACGGAATGAGAGTACCCCTAAACATTTTTTTAAAAAAGAAAAAAAGCACTGGATTCATGGATGGGTTAGCCATGTCATTTACAAACACACACACCCTTCAAGTCTGTATTTATTTATGAATTTTATGCTGGGTAATATGTGTAAAGGAAAAACTTGAGCCCATAAGCTTATGCAAGCTTTTTAGACCCCCGCTTTTAAACATAGGCATATAATTGCAAACAAATCAAGCTAAAAGTAATCACAAAAGCAGTCATAAAAGCAAGAAGAATAAAAACGGCAAGATAATGAAAATATATTCCATGGTGGAAAACAAGGTTCACATTTATACCAAACATCAAAGAATCATGAATTTTGGCAAATAAACTCATATTTAGTGGAAATGTGCCAACCATGAGATTATTGGGTCATATAAATCCTAATCGTCCCCCAAGCAGAAGCAAAGTGATACATGGCAACATGTATGAATCAGTATTTTTGAAAATGGAATAAACATGACTTTCTATGGATCTACAGAATAACAAGATGCAGCCTTCTACCCTGGAAGGATCACATAAGCCAATATGTTCCCCGTACATGCCTTACAACCCTAACACCGTAAGGAGGAACCAGACTTTACGATATGAGGTTTCTAGTGCATACTCTTTCCCTCTTAGAAAGGTTCAAGGAGGGTGAGGTCTTGATTGGTGGGCTTTATAGATCTTGAGGAATATTTAACATATAAAGTGGTACCTCTGGTTGTGAATGGGATCCGTTCCAGAGGCCCGTTCACAACCTGAAAGGAACACAACCTGTGTCTGCGCATCTGAGCACATGTGGGTCATGATTCGCCGCATCTGCACATGCGCGAGTGGTGAAACCCGGAAGTAACCCTTTCCGGTACTTCCAGGTCGCTGCGGGACGCAACTTGAAAAAACGTATCATGAAGCAAACATAACAAGAGGTATGACTGTACCAGGCATGTCCAACAGGTCGATCGTGATCTACCGGCCGATTGTGGGGCATCAGTGGTAGATCATGGTCGATTGCGGGACCGTTTGCAAAAGTCCCGCCACCCCCAAAAAATGAAAAACATCCACAATTGATTTGTCTCCCCTTAAAGAAAAGCTCAACAACTTTGACAATGGGTAGATGGCTGCCAGTATTTTAATACTTTGAGTAGATCGCTGTCTCTTGGGAGTTGGACATGCCTGACCTATACAATGCAGATTGTGGATGGCTTCCCTAAGATAACCTATTGAGTTAATGGAAGAAGCAAGCCGCTTAGCCAGTTCATGGTAGTAGGTGAGATTTAAAGATGGCTACATCAAACATTGCAATGAATTTTTTGGTTGTTGTTTTTTTAACCTTCACTTCCTTCTCTTTCTAATTTCTGCAGCCTGGCCTGCTTCTGTCATTGTTTACACTATACCAGGCATCTACTGGAGACACTCTTTGTGCATAAGATTTCGGAAGGGCACACTCCCCTGAAAAATATGATCAAGGTGAATTTCATCCGTAACATATTGTACCATAGAACTGAATGAGAAAAGCCACACTGAGAACTTTGTTGCAGAGCAGCCTATACAGTAAATATTGCAGACAAATGAATGAATGAATAAGTGAATATGTGGTACGACGAATGTCAGTCACCTGGTGGTCGGGGCAGGGTAGGAATTTTTCCGCTTGGCAAATTGGCACCAGCCATTTGGTTTTTGCCAACCTAGCAGCAATTGTCACAACTTTGTAAGGTTAGGCATTGGGTAAGCCTTGTCATGGGAGGGTGTGGCGATCACACAGCTCCCCGGACGTTTGACGGTCTATTGATCCCTATGCCACCACTGTGATTGCCTCTTCGCTGCCACCAACCCATTTCTCTCGGGTACACACAGAGTCCAGACAGTTGTTAACATTAACAAATAAACAGTTTATTTATAGGCATGAACAAGTTTATGGTTTCAGTTAATTTTTCTCGTCAGTTACTTAAATCTTAGTTCCTTTAATGTCCTATACGTTCCTAACAACTTCAAACTGATTATCCCAACTATCTATCTGACTCCACCAACAATTCCTCTCACTCTCACCATACAACTCGACCAACCCACAGGCTCTTCTCCCTCTTCCTTCTCCAACTCCCAACTCTCAACTAACTTCCACACAGCTCCGACTCTCACTCTAACTCCTCCTATCAGTTTCTCTCTGGCCAATCACATCACACTCATTTAACCCTTTCCTTATGACCCACCTAGGAGGCAAACGCCACAGAGGGGTATCCGGTTAAAGGGATCCAGGGGTGTGGTTCCTGTCTGAAGGCTGGGCGTGGGCTAGGGCCATGCCATGACCCCAACGGTGATCCTGGTGGTGCTCTTAATTGATGTATATCATAGGGCTCCCCCTATTGTGGTTGACCCTCGAGATTTCCTGCAGACAGGCAGGAGTCAGGATATAGTCTTGCTTCACCCAGTTGCCTAAGCCAACCCGCTCACTTCTATAACCGATAAAAGTTGTGGCCTAACTTATCCCATTAACCCAACATATTCGTGTCTGTGTGTTTATTTCTGGGGAAACTGCTGGGCTTGGGGCCTCGCCATGCAACTCACCTGCCTGGTGTTGATGCCCTCAGGCCACTCTCTTCTTCCCCAGTCAGTCTGCTTCCACTTCATTGCTTTAGGAACATTATCTTGGTGATGGTTACAACAACCCAAAAGGCAGACCACTACTCCTATTCCCATATTATGGTTGGGAGAGATGATTCTGAAAAAGTTGCCTTTGCTTCACCAGTAACTGCAACCAGTCTCCAGACACTTATAAGAGCAGGGATTCCAGGTTAGGAGACGTTTTCCATTGGGGGGCGGGGCGGGGAGTGAGAATCACTAGCTTTTTTCCTTTTTTTTTTTTGTAAATCCAACATCTTTTGTGGTGGGCACCTTTAATTATTATTATTTTGTAAAAAAAGTTTTTCAGGTTTTAAAATTTTACAATCAATTATCCAACAACCAACATAAAAACATGCTTCCAAAGAATCTCTTGAACTTCGCTCTTCCCCTTTGTGCATCCTTATATTAACCCTTTCCTCCTGCACCTTTTATATCAATCCAAATCTTTTACATTTCCATTATATCCAAAATTCAACATTAAACCACAAGTGTTATTCCAATCCTACCAATGATTTTAGTTATTTATAATGGTTTTTAAGGTAAATTATGTATTTTCCCCATTCCTTATTAAAATTTTGAACTTCCAGGTTTCTGATTCTTCCAGTCATTTTTGTCATTTCGGCATAATCCATCAACTCGATCTGCCGTTCTTCTTTGGTAGGGACTTTATCTTCTTTCCATCTCTGGGCCAATAATATCCAAGTCATAAATAGTCTTTCCCTGCCAGATAAATCTGGTAATATCTTTTTGCCATTCTCTGAAGTGACCTGCATCAAGGGTATAGATTCGAACAAAAACAACATTTTTGGCAATACATTAATTATAATGACCAATATCCTTCCCAAGAATGATAGTTCATCCCTCTCCACACCTCTAATTTTTTCTTTATTGTATAGTTATCCTTAGAAATACTTCACTAGCTAAATTGATGCAGTGCTTGAGGCTTGTCTGGTACCTTCTTGGGTCCCAGCTGAAGTGCCCTCCGAGAGGATGTTTTCTCCCATTAGGGTTGAGCCAGCAAATGAAACGAGCTTCAATCCATACTCTGGGGAGTACATAGATGCCTTCATGTCCTCCTCCTGTATATCCTTGCCTTCCAGCCCAGGGAGTTTCCTCCTACACTAGAGGATGCACTCTAGACTATGTACCTTCCAAGGCCTCTCCTTTCACTCAGATCTAGGGACCCCTCTCCTTGGATTCTGTGCTCTGCCTTCTGCTCTTCAGCACTTCATCCGCTTTTGAGCCGGCCTGGGAGATGGAGAAAGATGCTGTCTCCATTCCCCACCCAAAACGAGGACTGCAAGCTTCTCACCCTCAAAAGGTCTGCTGTGCCAGCTGTCATAGCAAGGTTGTTATGGCTTGCAGAAAAGTGACAGGTGACTTGATCAGGAGTGATATAGTGAAAGCCCAGCTCAGTAACAGTGGTAGGAGAAACAGAGTCTTCATTTTCCTCTCATCTGTAAAAGGCATCATCTTGTTCACTTTAAGAGCCTGGTGGGGTTTTGTGGCACAACAGGTGACAGCAGCGTTATCAAAGAGATTGCACATCCAACTGAATAGCTGGGTGTTGATCAGCAGAGACTGAGTTGGCTGCAAAGCATTATGACATCACAATGGGGACTGTTCCTCAGCCTCTGCTGTTCCTAGGCAAACTTTAAAAGTGCATTTTCTTGAAAATGAGAATAGTTACGACAATTCTTGCTTCTCTGTTGAGTATTTTATCTACTTGGCAAAATTTAAATACTACCAGATTATAATAAAACTCCTGAGTGGTTTATAAAAGCACAACATTAAAATTATCAATATGACCGTTAAAAACATGTAAAAACATTAAAAAGATAATTAAAACCAACAGTATTATTATTATTATTATTATTATTATTATTATTATGTTATTTATACCCCACTTTTTCCCCTGACAGGGACTCAAGGCAGTTTAAAGATTAAAACGAAAACAGCTAAAAACTTAGGGGGGAAACCAATGATTAAGAAACAATTAAACATGGATACAATTAAAACTGTATATATGCACATAATATATATATTAAAAAAGGTAAAGGGACCCCTGACCATTAGGTCCAGTCGTGGCCGACTCTGGGGTTGCGGCGCTCATCTCGCTTTATTGGCTGAGGGAGCCAGCGTACAGCTTCCAGGTCATGTGGCCAGCATGACTAAGCCACTTCTGGTGAACCAGAGCAGCGCAAGGAAATGCTGTTTACCTTCCTGTCAGAGTGGTACCTATTTATCTACTTACACTTTGACGTGCTTTCAAACTGCTAGGTTGGCAGGAGCAGGGACCGAGCAACAGGAGCTCACCTCATCGCGGGGATTTGAACCGCTGACCTTCTGATCGGCAAGCAGTAGGCTCTGTGGTTTAACCCACAGTGCCATCTGTGTCCCAATATATATATTAGGACCATACAAATAATTATAATAAAAACAGCATGGTGCCTGCCCCTTCATTAAAAGCAGTGAGTTCCCAAAATCCTGGTGGAACAAGAAAGTCTTCACCTTCCATCAGAAAGACAGCAGTCTAACTTCTCTAGTGACTGAGTTCCAAAGTCTGGGAGCATCCACAGAGAAGGCCCTCTTTGACCTAAACTAAAAAGCATAAAAAGATTAAAATGCATGCCAACCTTTGACGTGCCTGGGCTGCCTTTTACTAAACCAAAAGTGTAGGTGCTGCCATACTAAAATATTGATTTCTTACAAGTGCGGAACAAGTATTATGTGGCACATGTAACAGGGAAAGTTCTGGGGATCAAAGTGGTCAAGTGAGCATATATGGGGTATGGAACTTAATGGGAATTATGGGACAGAGTCTGGAATCTGAGAGTTCAGAGAGCAGCCCATACTGGAGAAGACCCCAGGGGTTTATGTCTGATATTGCTTGAGGGAGCCAAAGAAGAACAGGAAAAGCTGAGGGGAATCTCAGCAGCAACATGATGGAGTAGAGGAAAAATTCAGGGAGACTTGGGCTGAGTAAGAATAAGGCAGGTTTCCCCAACCTGGTGCCCTCCAGATGTTGTTGGGCTACAGCTCCCAATTTGCCATGCTGTGTAGTGCTGATGAGATTTGCTGTCCAAAACGTTTGGAGCACTGTAGGTTAGGGAGGACTGAACTAGTGAATAGGCAGGTGCTAGGAGTGCTCACTGGAAGGACAGATCCTGAAGCTGAGGCTCCAATACTTTGGCCACCTCATGAGAAGAGAAGACTCTCTGGAGAAAACTCTGATGTTGGGAAAGATGGAGGGCACAAGGAGAAGGGGACGACAGAGGACAAGATGGCTGGACGGTGTTCTCGAAGCTACTAATATGTGTTTTACCAAACTGTGGGAGGCAGTGAAAGACAGGAGTGCCTGGCATGCTCTGGTCAATGGGGTCATGAAGAGTCGGACACGACTAAATGACTAAACAACAACAACATCCCTTGCTTTTTCCTGTAGGACTAATTGCAGGCATTAACAGTCATCAGCAGGTTTATCATACCCATTGAGTCAATCACCCATCTCCTACTACCCTTCTGAGAAAAACCTTACCACACCCTCCCACTATATATAAGGGTCTGTTGACTTCTGTTTCAGTGTATTTGAAGAAGTGTGCATGACCAAACTGTGGGAGGCAGTGGAAAACAGGAGTGCCTGGCATGCTCTGGTCCATGGGGTCACAAAAAGTCGGACACGACTAAATGACTAAACAACAAGGAGCCAGGAGAAGCCCTCTCTACTGGAAAGGACTTGTCACAAAGTCAGGGCAGCAGAGTGAGGAGGGACTACCAGTGTCAGGCTTCAGGGAATCTGCTCTCCCTCCCTCATGGCAGGCTGCCAGTAACGGAAAGACAAGAAGCTCTTACCAAGGTCTTTTATTCCATATTCACACAGAGAGAAGTAGAAATGTCATCTCTTGGGTAATGGCATCACTCCAAGTAATCTCCCCCCCCCTTCACTTCTCAGTCATCAACAGCCCCCAGCCCCCTTACGGTGTCTGCTTAGGGACAATTGCCTCTGGGCTCTCTGCTCTCCTACTTTCATTGACCACCTGGTTCTGGGTGAAGGGAGGTCTGGAATGCTCTCTAGTGATAATGTGTCAGCCAGCTGTTCCTGCTCTGCTTCTCCCATTATTTCCCAGTTTTGCCCTTCTTCTATCTCTGAGCTGTGACCCTCTGCAAACCACCATTGTAAATCTATACCAGACTTCCTCAACCTCGGCCCTCCAGATATTTTGAGACTACAATTCCCATCATCCCTGACCACTGGTCCTGCTAGCTAGGGATCATGGGAGTTGTAGGCCAAAAACATATGGAGGGCCGAGGTTGAGTAAGCCTGATCTATACTGTTCTCCTCTTCTCGGGAAGGTTCAGGAGAAAGGGGGTGTGTGGTCTCCACCATTCCTCCTCCGATGTGCAGTCCCTGACAACCAGTTACCAGAGCATCAGCATTCAATAAACAGATGTGTGTATCTGGTCGGGATCTGTTGTCCCCATTGTGCCAACTACTGTGGAGACAGTAGTTCATTTTGGTATATCCTTTCATTATCTCTATGTTCTCATTACAGGGTTGCACTTTTTACTGGGGGTTCACGTCTTGGCTTGCTTACTACATCAATCACCCGCAGTACACTCCTCCATGTAAGTAATGCAAAGGGCACGTGTTGCACTAGAAACTTGTCTCGCGCTACAAGAATTGGCCTATAGAGTTTGAGGCCTAGGACCCTCGTACTTATGGGACCGCCTCTCCTGGTATGTCATGCAGAGGACCCTAAGGTCCATGAATAATAATAGCTTAAAGGTCCCAGGCCCTAAGGAAGCCAGACTATCCTCCACCAGGGCCAGGGCTTTTTCAGGGATGGCTCCGACCTGGTGGAATGCTCTGTCCCACAAGACTAGGGCCCTGCAGGACTGGATCTACTTCCGCAGGGCCTGTAGGACAGACCTATTCTGCCTGGCCTTCAATTTGAATTAGCCTGATCCTCTATTCCCTTTCCCCTTTCCTTTTCTATGAAGAAACCCTTTCTGGGACCCCACATTTAAATTCTTCCCTGGCCTCCTTGCTGGCCCTACTAGGGCCAACATGGCCAGTTAGCCCTGGTGATCATTCAATGTCTACTGATTGGGGGTTTTTGTTCGTTTGTTTGCCCCCCCCCAAAAAAAAAGACCCCTGGATTTTTGAATTTTATTGATATTGATGCTGTATTTTTTATTGTATTTTATGCTGTTTTATGCTGTTTTTAAGTTGCATTTTAATCAATGTTTTGTATCTGCTGTTAGCTGCCCTGAGCCCTGTTTCTAAACTGGGAAGAGTGGGGTATAAATAAAAACAGTATTAGTATTATTATTAGGGGCTGTTTTTCCTTTTTTCAAGTCAGGATTTCAGAATTCCACACCAAAACAGGATGGAAATTTCTAGCAAGATTTCAGATATTAGACGGGAAAGGAGGGAAGGAATGCAGAGGTCTAGCTTTAGACTCCAACCCAGTGAAGGGTTAGTAAAAAATACTGTCCCCGTGCTGAGGAGAGAATCAGAGTGGATTCAATTCCCTACTCTAGAGCATTGACAGAGGATTATTTCAGACCATATTGTAGTTGGGGTGTAACTTTCTCCCATCACAACAAGCCCCCAAGGGCAAAATTAGTTGTGAACTAGGAGACCTTATGGGGACGCGGGTGGCGCTGTGGGTTAAACCACAGAGTCTAGGACTTGCCGATCAGAAGGTTGGTGGTTTGAATCCCCATGATGGGCTGAGCTCCCGTTGCTCGGTCCCTGCTCCTGCCAACCTAGCAGTTCGAAAGCACGTCAAAGTGCAAGTAGATCAATAGGTACCGCTCCGGCAGGAAGGTAAATGGTGTTTCCGTGTGCTGCTCTGGTTCGCCAGAAGTGGCTTAGTCATGCTGGCCATATGACCCGGAAACTGTATACGCCAGCTCCCTCGGCCAATAAAGTGAGATGAGCACCACAACCCCAGAGTCGGTCACGACTAGACCTAATGGTCAGGCAGTGGCGTAGCGTGGGGGGTGCAAGGGGGGCCGGCCGCACCGGGCGCAACATCTGGGGTTAGGGCAAATCCACGGGTTAGGGGGCGCAAATCCACGGGTTAGGGGGCGCAAATTACTTGCCTTGCCCCGGGTGCTGACAACCCACGCTACTCCACTGTGGTCAGGGGTCCCTTTACCTTTACCTTTAGGAGACCTTATACATGGAAATCAATATATATTTTTAAGATGCTGACAGAGCTTTCTGTCCCTTGGAGCAAAACATGCAGGAGCCATGCAGACCATGACATTAATGGAGAAACTTTGCATTGATATCCTACGAATTCTGGATTGTGCCACTTTATTATAAAAGCGGGAGGCTGTTCAAATGCCTTGAATATTACAGTAAACTAATACATCGGGGGAGGGGGAGCTTAAGCTAGCCCCCTCTCTGCCATTCTAGTTTAAAAACTAATCAGATTCTCAATCAGATACAGAGTAGACCCTCCTAAGATGTGCTAAGGACAGTATTTCACCACAGCTTCTGAGGAAACTAGAAATGAAGAGAACTCAGCTCTGCTAAAAACTGCATTGACTCTGTACCATTGCATTCAGAGCTTTGTTGTAGCATCTCAGACTTCAGTCTCTGTCATGGAATCGCTTGGACCCCTCTCCATTTCTTAAGTTGCATGATTGAGGAAGGGCAGTTTTGGTGAGGGTTCAAAGGCACCAAGACGCTCCAGGCCCTGGCAGGTATAATAATAATAATAATAATAATAATAATAATAATAATAATAATAATTTATTATTTATACCCCACCCATCTGGCTGAGTTTCCCCAGCCACTCTGGGCAGCTTCCAACAAAACACAAAAATACTTATTAAACATTAAAACCTTCCCTAAACAGGGCTGCCTTCAGATGTCTTCTAAAAGTTTGGTAGTTATTTTTCTCTTTGAGATCTGGTGGGAGGGCATTCCACAGGGCGGGTGCCACTACCGAGAAGGCCCTCTGCCTGGTTCCCTGTAACTTCACTTCTCGCAGTGAGGGAACCGTCAGAAGGCCCTCGGCGCTGGACCTCAGTGTCTGGGCAGAACAATGGAGGTGGAGATGCTCTTTCATGTATACTGGACCAATGTCATCACTATGGGATGCTATAGGGATGCTATCACTATGATTCAGGGCCTGAGGGACTTAATCCAATCTGGAGTCTAATTTAAATTCTGGGGTGATTGTCAGATTTCTAACAAATTAATATTCTTGCTCCAAAATAGTTTTTCTGAAATATGCAACCTCCTTTTGGAAACCCGTGGCAGTATAATAGTCTTCTCTATAAAGAGACGTAGCAATAGAAGTTTCAGTTAGGCAACATGTAAAATGAATTTGGTTCCTGGCTGAGTTTGCGAGTCATTGCTTCATAAGGAGAGGCACACATAAAAAAATTCCAGAGATGTCTGAAGAGGAGGCTTCTAAGGAGAACAAGGCCTATTCACTATACAGTTTTACCTCTACTTATGTATCCTTCCGGAACGCGGATGGCACTGTGGGTAAAACCTCAGTGCCTAGGACTTGCCGATCGCATGGTCGGCGGTTCGAATCACCGCGGCGGGGTGCGCTCCCGTCGTTCGGTCCCAGCGCCTGCCAACCTAGCACCCCCGGTTGCAAGTAGATAAATAGGGACCGCTTTATAGCGGGAAGGTAAACGGTGTTTCCGTGTGCTGCGCTGGCTCACCAGATGCAGCTTCGTCACGCTGGCCACGTGACCCGGAAGTGTCTGCGGACAGCACTGGCTCCCGGCCTATAGAGTGAGATGAGCGCACAACCCTAGAGTCTGGCAAGACTGGCCCGTACGGGCAGGGGTACCTTTACCTTTACCTATGTATCCCTCCGGATACGTAAACTTCGGGTTGTGAACACAGCAAAACCAGAAGTGTATACTTCTGGGTTTCGCCACGCGCAGAAGTGCAGAAGCGCCCTGTGCACCTCGCACGTGCGCAGAAGCGGTGCCTCTAGATATGGACTTTTCAGGTTGTGGACGGACCCCTGGAATGAATTAAGTTCGTATCTGGAGGGTTGACTGTATAACCAAAGAAAGGCTTAAGTAAACTTCACATTACAGTGGTACCTCTGGTTGCGAACGGGATCCGTTCCAGAGCTCCAGTCAGATCCCGAGGAATTCGCAAACGGAGGTGCTGCTTCTGTGCATGCAGTGGCACAGTTTACCGCTTCTGTGCATGCCTGAGGTGCATAGACTGCTTCTGTGCATGTGTGCGCAGCGAAACCCGGAAAAATACTTTGCCACGTACGTATCCCAAAGGATACGTAACCGGAGATGAACATAAGTAGAGGTAGCACTGTATATGTAAGACTAAGGTGGGATCTAGACACATAGAAAACGTTGTAAAAAACCTTTTTTTTAAAAAAAAATTGAAAAATATATTGAATTTGCCATAGCTCACCATTGCCATCTTGTTTAATGCACCTTACAACACACTTGAAACGTTTTAATTGCAGCTGTATAGCTGAGTCCTAATTATGTTTTCATTCTGTTTTCCAGCATTTGGGAACAAGCAAGTTACTATTTCTGCCCTTGTGTTTCTGGTATGTATGGGCAGGAAGTGAGGGAGGGTAAAAAATTTGAATGTAGAACACACACACACACACACACACACACACAATTTTACATATACCCTCCCAAGACAGGTGAACTAAGAAGAGAGACACTTTCATTTTTTGTGCTGTTTCTTTGGTGAATATGTATTTGCACTTGCAAAAGCAGCCTGATGAGCCTTTGTGTGTGCATGTACAGAATCTCATTTTGCATTGCGAGCCAGATCAGAACTTTCTTCTTCTTTTTCCTTTTTCTTTTTGCCATTGTGTCTTTTATTAATGAAATTCATGATCCTGAAGCTGAGGCTCCAATACTTTGGCCACCTCATGAGAAGAGAAGACTCCCTGGAAAAGACCCTGATGTTGGGAAAGATGGAGGGCACAAGGAGAAGGGGGCGACAGAGGATAAGATGGTGGGACAGTGTTCTTGAAGCTAGTAACATGAGTTTGACCAAACTGCAGGAGGCAGTGGAAGACAGGAGTCCCTGGCGTGCTCTGGTCCATGGGGTCACGAAGAGTCGGACACGACTAAATGACTAAACAACAACAACAACAAAATCTCATTACAGATTTAACTTCACACATACACATACATACCATATATATATATATATATATATATATATATTCTTAAATTAGTTTAACTTAGAGTGTAAATTTGATCTAATTCCACTTAGATTTCAGCTAAGCTAAAATCATATAACGGGGCATAAAATAAAACAACACAACAACAACAAACTGAAATAAATATAGACTTCCCATCATTTCCCGATATAGTTGACATTTGTGATTTTGAATGTACTTATAATTATTACCTTACATTACTTCCTAATACTTTCTTACAACCTAGCATACCGATTTTCCTTTATTTCTTAATATTTTATGTACACAAGGGTACATAAACTTTTGAGGGAAGTGATACTTAATTAAGAATACAACCAGATCTGCATTCCATATGAGACAATTGTGAACCTGGTCAGCAAGTCTGCCTGCAAAAAGATGACAAAACTCTCTGTACCTTCACTATTAAAATACATCTTCCATGATTCCTCTCTGGATCAGGGCTGCACAATGTATGACCATCAAAGCCAAATATAGTCCGCTAGTGATGGATAGCAGTGTATTCAAGACTTTGTAAATCTCTTGGCTCTGCTGCCTGCCTAAGACTGTAAAAATTGTGTATGTGTTTGAAGCATCTGGCAGGGAACAAATATTGGCTGGTGGCTTCTACGTAGGCTGGGTAGTCACACATTCTTGAAAGTAAATGCCATTGATATCTAAGGGTTATACTTCAAAGTAAATTCTCTGAGGACTGGAACATCGATTCAAGAAATGGATGAGGTCATTTGCGCAAGTCACCTTGTTGTTGATGTTACCAGGGCTCTGCCATGTGTGAGCAGTATATTTTCCTTTCTTGATGCCCATGTTCTTACAAATCGTGAAAGCTCTGTGTGGGTCCCCCTATCTCTCCCAGTGGGTGTGAATGGAAAATTTGATGTGATTCTCCCTGGCTGATCTTATTTTATATTTAGCCATTCCTCTAGACTGCCTTTCTTCTCAAGGGATCTCAGAGTGGTGCATAAAGCACCTTCATCTTCCCCATCATTGTGGGGACAAGCTAAATTTATGATTCTACAGTTAAAGCCTGAAAATCTAATGCTTTTTTATTTTTGCAATTTTTTTTTTTCAGTTGTGTGAAGCTGGGAATCATTTTATCAATGTTGCATTAGTCCATCAAAACCAATCAGGTCTGTAGTCTGTTTCTAATTGGTTACCTATGATAATCCTCCTAACGTTCTGTCTGTCTGGGGTAGAAATTTAAGTGACCATATCCAGGGGTGAACTTTGGTGATTTGGCACCCTGAGCAAGGACAAAATTTGGTGCCCCCTAAATATTTCCTAAAAGGGACGCGGGTGGCTGCCTAGGACTTGCTGATCAGAAGGTCGGCGGTTCGAATCCCCGCGACGGGATGAGCTCCTGTTGCTCGGTCCCAGCTCCTGCCAACCTAGCAGTTCGAAAGCACATCAAAGTGCAAGTAGATAAATAGGTACCGCTCCAGCGGGAAGATAAACGGCGTTTCCGTGCGCTGCTCTGGTTGGCCAGAAGTGGCTTAGTCATGCTGGCCACATGACCTGGAAGCTGTACGCTGGCTCCCTCGGCCAATAAAGCAAGATGAGTGCCGCAACCCCAGAGTCAGTCACAACTGGACCTAATGGTCAGGGGTCCCTTTACCCTTTACCTTTAAATATTTCCTATTTTTCACAACAATTCATTTGGGGGCAAGTGTGTGAACACTCATCATGTGTCCTTATCTACATATGTATACGATTACATAAGAACACTCAAAGTATGCGTGTCCCAATATAAAGGCCTTTAACCTAGAGTCATACTTTGGCCCAGTAGAAATTTAAATTTCCAGGAAAGGGAATAGGCAACAAGAGGACAAGCCTGAGTTTAGGATACTTGGAAACATAATTTATTACAGATAAATAGGAATGGAGGAGAAATGTGATTCACTACTCATTTAAAACAAAATCTGTCAAATTTATACTTTCCAAAATGGTACGTGAACCGAAACACACCTATTCTTTGAAATTTGCACCTGTCTAAATTTTGTTTTGAAGTTCTTTAACCATGAATTGTTTACAAAAACCATTATATTAGGGGAAATTGCTTGCAAAAAATAGTAAATTAGTCAAAACAGCATATTAAGATGTGGTTTTTTTGGAGAAATTCATGCAAAAATGTTGATTGATTGCTGCAAAATATTGACAACAGAATTTAACATTGGGAAACTGAGAAACTGTGAGAGATTTGACAGGTCCCTCAATTCCTATATTTAGCTCAAAGCAGACCCATTGAAATCAATGGGCCTAAGTTAATAGTTATAATAATAATAATAATTAATTTCAGTGGGTCTACTCTGATTTAGTATGTCTAAACCCAGAATTCCCGTGTCAGATTTGTCAAGCTGTTACAGCAGCAATACTGTGTGTTGCTCTTTAGTAGGAAATACGGTATGCTAGAATTATTTTGCTGCCAGTTCCCTATGGTGGGAGTACCACCGCACTATTGTAGATTGTGCATCTACACCATACGATTCAAAACACTTTGCAATTCGTTTAAAATAGTCCTTCCCCCACCCACTCAAATCCTGGTAACTAAGACTGTGAATGTGCGGAGAATCCTTTTGTTAGTCCTTTCCATATCACTTGTTCTCAGGAATCCTTGTCACAGTTAAAATGTGCTTGAAGCTGATTTCTATCTGTAGTGTGGTCAGTAGACGATAGAAATTCATAGGTTGGAATTGACTTCTCATTCCTCAAACTGTTATAATGAAATATTGGTCTTTTTTCTTTTCCTTATAGGCAATAAAGGCTCTTTCCCAAGCCCATCAATCAACCCTTTCACATGGTTGTTTCTGTTTGTTTCCTGCCCAAACTATACATATGAGGTATTCTTATTCTTATTCTTATTTCCCCCTTCTTGCCTTGCATCTGTGCCAGCTAGCTAAGCAAGCACTGTAAGTACTTTTAATTCACTTACAGATATCTCACAGTGAGTTCTGCTTTGATCCAGGTCACTCACGGCTTCCAGAGGAGCTGTCTTTGAAAAAGGTGTTGGCTTATAAAATGAGCTTGTTTTACAAAAAATAAAAAAGGTTTATAAGCTTTGTCCTGAATCCGTTGGAAGATTCAGGACAGATAAAGGAAAGTACTTCTTCCCACAGCATATGGGTAAACTGTGGAACTCACTTCCCCCATGGGGCCAAGGCTGGCCGCCAACTTTGATGGCTTTAAATGAGTATTAGACAAATTCATGGAGGAGAAGGCTATCAATGGCTACTAGCCAGGATGGTGTCGGGATTCACAGAATGCTGTGTGAGATGGTAAGTCTGCAGGCTTGAGTTTGCTAGCTGATGCAACTGGCTGATGCAATCAGCCTGCAATACTTTCTATGGAAGTGCTGGGTCAGAATAACTCAGCAGTAATGTGCTGACAGTTGATTGGCTGTCATCGGTTTAAAAGGGAAATCTGTCCAGCAGTAAAGGTGTGGTGTAGAGGAGTGCGGTCAGAGAGAGAGAGCTAGAGGTCTTCCTATTTGCCTTAAGGTGCAGCCAGGTACTCTGTTTTTGACTGTATGAACTGCTCGTGTATTATAGCCTGTAGATATGTGTATATATAAAAAGGTAAAGGTACCCCTGCCCATACGGGCCAGTCGTGTCCAACTCTGGGGTTGCGTGCTCATCTCGCTCTAGAGGCCATGAGCCGGCGCCATCCGAAGACACTTCCGGGTCACGTGGCTAGCGTGACGAAGCTGCAGCTGGCGAGCCAGCACCAGCGCAGCACACGGAAATGCCGTTTACCTTCCCGCTATAAAGTGGTCCCTATTTATCTACTTGCACTTAGGGGTGCTTTCGAACTGCTAGGTGGGCAGGAGCTCGGACCGAACGATGGGAGCTCACCCCGCCGCGGGGATTCGAACCGCCAACCATACAATCGGCAAGTCCTAGGCACTGAGGTTTTACCCACAGCGCCACCCGTGTCCGTGGTATGTGTATATATAGCTCACAATAAATATACTGCACTGAAGAACATGGAACTCTGAGTATTTCTGCTAAAGCACCGCGGAAAATTCTATACTCTGCTTCCACAGATGGAGGCAGCAATGTTTCTGAATTCCACTTGCTTTAAACCACAGGAGAGGAAAGTCATCTTGTGCTCGGGTCCTGTGTTTTGGTTTCCCGCAAGCATTTAGTTGGCTACTGTAAGAACACAATGCTGTATTAGATGGGTCATTGGCCTGATCAAGCCAGCTCTGTTGAAGCTCTTTGGTAACATGCATGGTTTGCCTTCATAAGGCCACAGTTAATTTGTGGTCCCAGCAAGGATGCTAAGGAGAACCGCAACCTGGTTTCTTGAGTGAAGCTTTGAACTCCGTTTTCACAAACCGGACCCTTCACCTTCCTGGGTCTGCCTTTGTAACACTAGTTCTTGTAGAATCCACTTCAGCTCCACTCCAAGTCTCCTCCCCTCTGTGGTGCGTATCTGTCACCTTTGTGTCCACTCACCTACCAGTGCTTTGATACTTGGGGGAAATTGCTACTTGGGACGCGGGTGGCGCTGTAGTCTAAACCACTGAGCCTCTTAGGCTTGCCGATCAGAAGGTTGGCAATTCGAATCCCCATGACAAGGTGAGCTCCCGTTGCTCTGGCCCAGCTCCTGCCAACCTAGCAATTCGAAAGCACACCAGTGCAAGTAGATAAATAGGTACCGCTGCGGCGGGAAGGTAAACGGCATTTCCGTGCACCTTGGTTTCCGTAATGATGTTCCATTGTGCTAGAAGTGGTTTAGTCATGCTGTCCATATGACCTGGAAAGCTGTCTGTGGACAAATGCTGGCTCCCTTGGCCTGAAAGCGAGATGAACGCCACAACCCCATAGTTGCCTTTGACTGGACTTAACCATCCAGGGGTCATTTACCTTTTTACCTTTTTATTTTTTTTACTTGGGGGAATTACCTATGTATTCAAAATGGAAGGACTGGCACTGCTGGAGTCAAGGGTTGGCAAGACCTTGTATAAGACAGACAGCTGTTTATCTTTAAGTGAACTGTGATTTTTTTTCCATTTGCAACAGATTGGCTCTTGGATGAGCTTTACAGTGATGACACAAACGCTGCCAGGTAAGAGCAGAAATAGTCTCCAGCTGGGATCTTTGAATAAGCTTGTTCACCACCACCCAGAAAACATTCTAGATGAGAAAAATGATCAGCATGGCTTAGAATTAAATTCTGCAATTGAAGTAGAAATTATTAATATTACATATCCTAACTGAGTCAAGTATTTGTGGTTGATCATCTTTTCAATAAGGAATTTAAATATACCTGTATATTATCAATATACATTTAAGTGTGATGGAAGTGCACTTAGGGGTAGTGAATGTGTTGGCCTCTCATCTTCTCTGACCATTGACCATGTTGACTGAGGCTGATGGGAATTGGAGTCCACATTACATTGAAGGGCATTATAGTGGCTACCCTCTGGTGCAAATTAATTTTAGAGATGGGTGGAACCCACAAGTTTTGTTCTGCCACATTTTTGGTGGATAGAACAGGATGAACATTTCCTTGGAAGAACTCCATAGCTGACCCCAGCGATCAGCCTTCTCTATGGTTCGATCACCAAAGAATTGATGCTTTTGAATTATGGTGCTGGAGGAGACTCTTGAGAGTCCCATGGACTGCAAGAAGATCAAACCTATGTCGGGGTGGTTCACAACATAAAATCACAGTATAAAGAGCACAAAATACATAATAAATCCATCAAGTGCATCCATAGCAAATGATTGGGGAAGATGCGGCACATGGGGAATTTCTGCCTAGCCACTGTTAATGCGGGAGCAATGAGCCACCTCCAGCACCATAATTCAAAAGTATAATAAAACATTAAACATTTTTAAAAATCCCTATACAGGGCTGCCTTCAGATGTCTTCTATCACCCAAGCTGTTCCTTCACATGCCCAGGTTCAGCATTTCCCATAATGTCTCAACCAGGAAGTTGTGGTTAAGGACTCCCCTCAAACTAGGATATGACCTGAATTGAATCCCAAACAGAACAAGGGAGATCATGTCTGGCAGCAGGAGTCTTCCTCCCATCTCTAAACCTCACTCATGAGGAAGAAGGAAGATAAGCTGCAGCTGCTGGACTCAGTTCAAAAAAGAAGAAGTTTTACACCCCCTCCAGAAGCTATTCCTGCACAGATAGGGAAGGGCGAGACTTGGTCATATGCTTAAAACAAATATGTTATGTTTTGTGTCTTCTTCATTAAGTGGTTAGGCAGGAAATGATTCTTCTGACATGCCACTGTCGATACCTGGAGATCAGTAGTCTTTTTCTTCCCTCTCTCTGCAGTTGGAGTTTTTGCGTTACTAATGGCTATCCAGATGGCTCAATGGGCCCGAAAGAAGCACCAACTTTACCTGAAAAAGTGCGCTACGTACAGGTGGAGAAAAAGAGCCATGATTCCATTTATACTGTAAATGCAAGCAGAAACGCCCTGTGAGGATCCAGCATGAAAAGTAAAACAACAACAACAGAAATTTGATTTGTTTAGTTATGGAATGGGATGCAGTAGACTTGCTTTCAGATGTACCTACATCTAAGGTTTTTGTTTAAGTGAAATGCAAATATCGGGCCCAGGATCCAAAGCAGTATTTTAAGTTAACAGAGAGCATGTGCTATACATACAAAATGTCACGTGGTCCGTCTTTGCCATCTCCAGCTCAAATGAGTCGTCGGGAGCAGGTTAGACGGTTTCTGCCCCTGGAGCCACGGCTAGTAGGAATTTATCACATTGGACACAATGCACCAATGGTCTGACACTGTGGGCTTCTTTGTGTGTCACATTAATTGTAAAAAAAGGACCCTGGTCCCCCTGTGGACCTCCCCCCATCTGCAGGTGCCGTGTTGGAATAATAATAATAATAATAATAATAATAATAATAATAATAATAAATTTATACCCTGCCCATCTGACTGGGTTTCCCCAGCCACTCTGGGCGGCTCCCAACAGATTAAAAACAGAATAAAACATCAAACATTAAAAACTTCCCTAAACAGGGCTGCCTTCAGATGTCTTCTAAAAGTCAGATAGTTGTTTATTTCCTTGACATCTGATGGGAGGGCGTTCCAGAGGGCGGGTGCCACTGCCGAGAAGGCCCTGTCTGGTTCCTTGTAACCTCACTGCTCGCAATGAGGGAACCGCCAGAAGGCCCTCGGTCTGGGCTGAATGATGGGGGTGGAGACGCTCCTTCAGGTACACTGGACCAAAGCCGTTTAGGGCTTTAAAGGTCAGCACCAACGCTTTGAATTGTTCTTGGAAACACACTGGAAGCCAATGTAGGTCTTTCAAGTCCGGTGTTATGTGGATAGAATCTCACATGCAGACCAGGTTCTAGTTTTTTGTTTCAAACAAACCATAGGCAAGAATCTAGAAATAAACCAAGAACACAGGCAGATTTGTATGACACACACAAAATCAGGTTTTAGTTCGCTTGTGTAGTGCATGGCACTAGGCCTGCACAGGGCTTTTTGATACCCAGTGTAATAACTCTTCAGCTTAAACCAACAAAGCTAAGGCTAGAATTTGATATCGCTTTGATTAGGAGATAAATCCCATTGCACTCTCTTGAACTTACTTGTAACATGCTTTGGGTCAGGATACATGTTGCTTTAAAACATAGTCACTGAACTTCACAGTTGCAAAAACATATTTTTTTCATGTTCTGAACACGGCAATGCGTCCATGCAATAATTTTGTTTACTGTCCACCAGAAACAAGCTAAGGTTCATATAAGAACCTTGTTTGAATGGATTACAAGCTTCTTATTCTTTCGGGGTTTGGAATTAATTTGCCTCTTCTGATTAGGTAACTCTTGAATGAATGAGCAGATACAAAAGCCATTGTCAGAATTAGTAATTAAATGGTAATTGTGATTAAATATGCTTCTGTTCCTAGGTTATTATGGAATTAGAGGACAGGAAATGGATGGATTAAATTAGTTTAAATTTAGCAGACTAAGTAAAACTTTTTATTTTCAAATGTATCGAGACTCGATCTAATATAGTTCAATTGTATCAATAACATATTCATTATTTTCTTTATTACAGTACTTATTCTTTAAATTGTACGGGAGTTTTAAATAAAAAATGCTATTTTTTGAAAGCTGTGTTCAACATGCATTCTTAAATATTTTGACATGCATGGAAGACATCCATCAGTATCTGCGTTCCTCTCCCAAAACTGTTATGCATGACCAGTTGTCAAAATGACTTCAACTGGATACAAGTCAATGTTCTTGCTTATGGAAAATGTTATTTCTAGAACAACAACAACAATTTATAATTTATACCCAACCCATCTGGCTGAGTTTCCCCAGCCACTCTGGGCGGCTCCCAATCAAGTGTTAAAAACAATACAGCATTAAATATTAAAAATTTCCCTAAACAGTGACCTCCTAGACTGAATAGCTGAGAAAACAATTGTAGTTATGGAGAGATGTCATACGAGTCAAGAGGTTTGGCTTTCAGCACCCGAAAGCAGCGGCAAACGGTTCTCTATGAAGAGAACAACAGACTGCAAGCCTCTTAGATCATCTTATTGGAGGGCAGGAGAGATCATGCAGTTCCCAGACCTTCTGAGATCTAGAAATGCTGCTGCTGTCTGAGTTCATTATTTTAATCTGTTCTGCTGTTATTGTACTTTTTAAAAAAAGAAAGGAAGGAAGGAAGGAAGGAAGGAAGGAAGGAAGGAAGGAAGGAAGG
>JAXCMG010000073.1:1637863-1653786 GCA_034642415.1 Podarcis siculus | reverse complement strand
AGGAAGGAAGGAAGGAAGGAAGGAAGGAAGGAAGGAAGGAAGGAAGGTAACAACAGTTTTAAAACCTAAATAACTAACTTCCATTCCAACTGAAAGACAAGTAAGGTAACAGTACCCTCTAGTGGCTAAAATTTGTAAACTACACACACACACACACACACACACACACACACACACACACAGAAAAAAACCACTTTTACAGTGGTACCTCGAGTTAAGTACTTAATTCGTTCCGGAGCTCCGTTCTTAACCTGAAACTGTTCTTAACCTGAAGCACTACTTTAGCTAATGAGGCCTCCTGCTGCTGCCGTGCTGCCATAGCATGATTTCTGTTCTCATCCTGAAGCAAAGTTCTTAACCTGAAGCACTATTTCTGGGTTAGCGGAGTCTGTAACCAGAAGCGTATGTAACATGAAGCATATGTAACCTGAGGTACCACTGTATTTCAATGGATAGGATGAACAAAATCTGTTTACAAAAACTAATTCCTTCCTAACCTTGTGTACAATGTGAATCCACACAGATCTGTATTACATTGCACACCTCCCTGATATTTCACGTTACAGTACTATTGATATGCTTTTATAAATAATAAGCAAACAGATAACACTGCGACTGATCCACCTGTCTGTCTGTCTACCTGCCTCACACCTGACACTACATTGTGACATCAGGTGTGTGTGGGTATGGGGGCAGCTGAGCGTGGTTTGTGGAAAACGGCCTCGTGGGCCCAATGGAAACCGGTGCCAAAGGTCCAGTATATTTCCAGTATAAAACGGCATACAATCTGACATAACATAAGTCTGTTAGTGGTGGATTTGTATTGGATCAGCAGCACACACTTTATTAATTAATTAAATTCATCTATTTTATAAAACAAATCCACTGCTTGAATGTAAAACACCGTGAGGAAACCCGATCTTTACTGTTGAATCAGAGTAAACGTCAGACAGGTTTTCTCTGGATTGACGTTTGCTCTGATTTATCGCCGAAGAGCGGATTTTCCCAGGGAAAGCAAAGGGGCAAGGACCAGACTGCTTGGAACCATGTCTAGAAATTGAGAGACAAGCGGGAAACCGCTCAGACCTGTGAGCGCAAGTCTGGGTGAGCTCTTAGTTTAAAGATCCCAACCCAACTTTCTCCTTCTAGTGATATACACATATAGACCAGGGGCAGAGGAAGGAGGGTGTGGTGGGGGTGGGCCGCCCCGGGTGTCACCACTGAGGGGAGTGTGGTGTAGTGGTTAAGAGTGGTGGACTCATAATCTGGTGAACCGGGTTCGCGTCTTCTTCTCCACATGCAGCTGCTGGGTGACCTTGGGCTAGTCACACTTCTCTGAAGTCTCTCAGCCCCACTCACCCACTTACTTGGGCTATGTTGCATATTGGGTAACCTTTGGACACTGTTCAAAAACTATATTAACAACTTTTGTTAAAAAACCCCAGAATACTTTCTATTAGGAATTACAGGTACTAAGATACCAAAGGGCCAGAAAAGATTGTTTATGTATGTGACAACAGCTGCACGGATGCTATTAGCCCAGAGACAGAAGGAGGAAATAACCCCAGCCAGAGAAGAATGGCAAACCAAGTTGATGGACTATGCCGAAATGGCAAAATTAACATGGAAGCTCAGAAATCAAGAAGACAAGAACTTTAAAAAAAGAATGGGGAAAGTTTATAATTTATTTATGAGACCATTGTAAACATTGGGACCATTATGAGACCATTGTAAGATTAAAACAACAGCAGGATTTTAATCACACTTGTAAAGTAATGGAAAGTATGGATAATTTGGAAGAATAAAATTTGGATAAACACTGATACAGTGATATCTCGGGTTAAGAACTTAATTCATTCTGGAGGTCTGTTCTTAACCTGAAACTGTTTTTAACCTGAGGTACCGCTTTAGCTAATGGGGCCTCCCGCTGCTGCCGTGCTGCTGCTGCACAATTTCTGTTCTCATCCTGAAGCAAAGTTACATGAGGTACTATTTCTGGGTTAGCGGAGTCTGTAACCTGAAGCGCCTGTAACCTGAAGCGTCTGTAACCCGACGTACCACTGTATGCAGTTGTAAATATTATCAGTAGAACCCATGGAAGGGATGGGGTGAAGTTAGGAGATTCAAAGTAATCTTGCTATTTGGATCTTGAATTGTTTTTTTGTTGTATGTTTATATATATATATATATATATATATATATATATATATATATATATAATAAAAAAGACAAAAAATACATTTAGCTCAAACTACAGCTGGCAGGCTGTTAACTGGGACCAGTCACCAGGAACACCTGCTACCTTCATAACCCTGTATGGCTGGGCACCTGGGCACCTGAAGGAATGCCTATTTCCATTCCAATGTCAGTTCAGGTGAGTTTTGGCATGCCTTCTCCAGGTGCCCTCATCATCTGTGGTGAAGCAGGTAACAACTGCAAGGTGTAGTTTCTTGGCTGGCATGCTGGTTTATGAATGCCCTGCTCAGGGAAACTTACCTGGTGCCAGGTGCAGCAATAAAAATGGCTAGCACATTTGCAAAGCTAAGCAGGGTCCAGTATGGTTTCAAACTGGAGGGGGAGCCATTTATTGAGATTCCTGCATTGCAGGGGGTTGGACTAGATGGCACTCAGAGTCCCTTCTACACTTATATGATTCTATGAGTTCGTGCCCTCTCAAGCACCAGATGAAGAACTTTCTTCCTCCTATTTTTAAAACAATTTTAACTCATATTGTGTTTTTATGCTGCTATCTGCTGTTTTATTCTCTGTTGTCTAGTTATTATTTTGCTGTTTGGTTTTATTGCTTTATTCCAACGGTCTGGGATATAGATGGCTTGACAGGTAAGATATAAAAGTGTAAAACACTAAATAATAACTAAATGACAGAATGGAGGTACTATTCCCCCTGGCAAGTCCTATATGTTGCAATTACATGCGATATTAATGATGACAAACTTTTAGCTAGGTTGCCTCGAGAGGAAAATGGATGCATTAAGATGGAACTCAATAAATTAGATCTATGTTTAAGTGTCATAGAAGCTGGCAGCCACTGGATGTCACTCTCTGAACATAGTTGTGGTAGAGGAAAACCTTGCAAGATTTTAAAAGGGGAAGAAGTAACTGATGACATTCCTGCAGAAGTTCTCTCCTGGAAATATTGATGTACAGATCAATGTAGGTACTTATTTATTATGCTAATGCCAAGTAGGCAAAAAAGAAAAAAGTTGGGGTCAGGAGGACAAACTGAAAGAAGATATTTTATTGCAGTCGTATAACATCTTTGGAAGTGCATTTAATTTGCTGGTATGTTTTAAGATGGGACGTGGGTGGCGCTGTGGGTTAAACCACAGAGCCTAGGATTTGCCGATCAGAAGGTCAGCGGTTCGAATCCCCGCAACGGGGTGAGCTGCCGTTGTTCGGTCCCAGCTCCTGCCAACCTAGCAGTTCAAAAGCACGTCAAAGTGCAAGTAGATAAATAGGTACCGCTCTGGCGGGAAGGTAAATGGTGTTTCCATGCACTGCTCTGGTTGGCCAGAAGCTGCTTAGTCATGCTGGCCACATGACCCGGAAAAACGGTCTGGGGACAAACGTCGGCTCCCTCGGCCAGTAAAGCAAGATGAGCACCACAGCCCCAGAGTCGTTCCGACTGGACTTAACTGTCAGGGGTCCCTTTACCTTTACCTATGTTTTAAGGTAAACAGTATAAATATTTGGCAGAACCAAGTCTCCACTAAAAGCACTTGTAAGCTTTATGTCATGAAGCCAGCAGAGAAGGGTTGAACTTGATCTTGTTCAGAACATCGTGGCTGTTGGCATCTGTCTGTCTCAGGAGACAACAGAGGACAGCACATTTGGGGGGCAAAGTCAAACTGTTAGAAGCTTGCAGTGCCGGCTGTGGCTGTAGAAACTGATATGGGTGAGATGTGTTTGGGGGCAGGTGAAGGCGTCCAGTTGTGCTGCAGCAGATGCACCATGGCATTTATTCTCTCTGCGTTCCTACCAGCAGTGATTCTTCCTCTGGTCACTGCTATGGATGCACGACCTGTCTGTGTCTGTCTCCAGGCATTGCAGTCGTCTGCAAGGGATTCCCACACAGCAGGGTTAATGTTGCCAGCCTCCATGTCTCATTTGAAGGCATCTTTGTAATGCAGAGTTGGTCTGCCAAAGGGCCTGGTGCCTGAAGCCAACTTCTTATAGGGCACGTCTGTGGGGATCCTGCCATCTTCCATTCTTTGGATGTGACCAAACCAGTGTAGACATTGCTGAGAAAGTCTTGGCACTGCTCTAGCAAAAGCCCTGTCCACTTCAGAAGACCCTTAGATGAACTTCCAGCTGTCCAGGTAAGCACATGTGAGAGAAGGTAACATTTGACATATTCTGGTCCCCGATCATTTAGGGGGCAGAAGTGGCCAACATGGGTCATGTCCAGACTACATGGGACTACAGTTCCCATAATTCCTGAGAGTTGGCCATGTGGCTGGGACTGATGGGACTTGGAGTTCAAATACATCTGGCCAGCATCACAATAGCTATCCTTAATTTAGGGCAGGCAAAGGCAAACTCGCCATCCAGATGTTTTGGGACTACAATTCCCATCATCCCTGACCCACTGGTCCTGTTAGCTAGGGATGATGGGAGTTGTAGTCCCAAAACATCTGGAGGGCCGAGTTTGCCTATGCCCGATTTAGGGCCTTAAAAGTTTTTAAAAAGCAACATTACAGCTTTGAACTTGACCTGGAAACCAAATTAAATAGTTAGTATAACGTTATAATTATATGCTCCAAATATATGGCTGATGGGGCACTGGCGGAGGGCCCATGACTTCAGGAAGACCCACAAGAAATGGCGCAGGAAGGGGGGTGCGGTCCGCCCCAGGTGTCATCACTGAGGGGGGTGACAAAATGGCAAGAATATGTGTTTTTGGAAAAAAAATAACTCCCGCACCCACCGTACGCCCCTTCCTATGCCACAGCAGGAGCACTCTCCCCTCGAGTGATTTCCAGAAACCAGAAGCATTGTTGTCTCCAACTTTGCAGGCAGAGCACAGCATTTGTGGCTAGTAGCCTTCGACAGCCCTCTAAAGAAGCAGGTAAGTTTTGGCACTTTTAAGTCAGTGGTTTTTATTCACACCATGTTCCCAGTTGCACCTCAGCTGTGTCATAGCTACGGGAAACTGCCAAGAATAGACCCACATCCCATGTCATTCTGGCCTCCTTTGGGAGAAAGGGTGCAATATAAATTCAACCAATAAAATAATTATGAGTGAGTCCAACATGGCTTCCTTCTAAGTGCAGGAAGCTCCTGCAGCCAATCGGAAGCCGTCCCCCCCCTTCTAGAACCCACTGCTCTCAACCAACTCTCAACTGCCTCCCCCCCAACATTCAGACTTGCTCTAATAGCCTGAAAGGACACTGCACTCTTTCTACAACTATGGCTGAGTTTCGCAAAGGTGAGAACCTGGAACCCCATAGGATTATAGAATTGTAGAATTGGGAGGGACCCCAAAGGTCATCTAGTCCAACCCCCCGCAATGCAGGAATCTCAGCTAAAGCATCCATGGCAGATGGCCATCCCACCTCTGCTGAAAAACCTTCAAGGAAGGAGAGTCTACTGCCTCCTGAGGGATTTCTCCCCACTGTCAAGCAGCTCTTGCTGCCAGAAAGTTGAGTCTTACTGCCTGAAGTTGAGTTGGAATCTCCTTTCTTCTAGCTTGAAGCCATGGCTTCAGGTCCTGAGGGCCTCTGGAGCAGGAGAATACAAGCTTCCTCCCTCCTGCCTGTGACGGCCCTTGAGATATTGAGAGGGCTGCATGGTGTGGCTCTCATATCCATGTCCTGAGGGACAGAGAGCAAATCTTTTCTCGCTCCCCTTTCTCCAGCCCAGGCAGAATTGCAAGGGGTCAGTGCATCTGGCTGGCAAGGAGATGGTCGGACTTTGGAGCCCAGCCAGGGCTGGCAGTGGGCAGGATCCTGGCATTGCCGGGGGTTGGACTAGATGCCCCTCGGCATCCCTTCCTTGATTGTATTTTTCTTAATTCATCTGCCTGACAAACCAGCAGCCTGGCCCCTGTTTGCCAGCTGATGTCACAAAGTGCTGCTTTGCAAGCAAGCCTTATAGTGCCCTGCAAGAGGGATGCCTGTCAGATGATGGTGAGGGACTTGAGAGAGTTTATGATCATTCTGATGATCAAATGAATTCTGAAGGTAGATGACCCAGAGTAGTGCCATTATTATTATTATTATTATTATTATTATTATTATTATTATTACTACGGTCACCCATCACTGTTGCATGTGGCTTGGCTCCCTGGCTTGACTTGTCCACAGATGTTGATAGCTTGGCAGGTCCTCAGCTGTGGTCCCCAGATGATTATTGTCTGTTGTGAATTACTGGTTGGTAACTTCCTCTGTTTTTATTTTCCTTTCTGTCTCACAGCTTCTCAGAAAGGAAGGCCACAGCAGCTGCTATGGCGCCGTGGGGAACCACTAGAAGTCATGGTATGTTAATTCCTTGGGGAATCCATTTCCCACATATTTATTTATTTATATATCTATACCTCTTTATATTTTTAATAAAAATCTCAAAGCGGTTTACAGCATAATAAATCAATAAAACAATAGCTGGGCGATGTTCCTCCGGCCTCAGGAGGAGCCTCTTCAGTAGGGCTGGCTGGTGGGTCTGGGTCTCACCCCCCAGGCCAGGTGGAAAGGACCTTGCAGGGAGCGGCCTTCACCCTCCCCCCTGCCCCCTATGTCCCTCCGCTGGCTTGTCGTCCCCTGATGTGGCTGGGGGAAGAGAAAATATGGAGGGCGATCTGCCCCAGAAGAAAATCTTTGGGGAGGGCCCATGGGACCCCTGTCCCCTAGAGTGGATGCCTTTGGCAGGAGAGGAAAATGTCCTTCTTCCTTCTCAGGGCCGTGGTTTGGGAGCGCCAGTGAAGGCTCCAGCCAAGCAGCAGCCCAGCAGTGCCACATCCAAAACCAACATCTGCAGGTATGCTGTGCCCTTCTGTGGCAGGGGTGGGGCAGTCTGAGGATGGCACGGCCGGTGTGCTCACACTGGGCCCCACATGGCAGAGGGGGCTCAGAGAAGGCAGAAGAACAAGAGGGTGGAGAAGTGGGGAGCCCTTCTAAGATCAGGTAGGAGGAAATGCCCCTTCCCAGGTTCCCCACCCTCCTGCCCCAGACTGGGGCTAGCGTGGCTGGGAGACAGGTGCCTGATGATGTCTCTGTTTGTTTTGCAGGGAGGGAGAAGTTCAGCCGTGGAACCGCCGCATTCCGGGAGGGACTAGAGCCCAGACGACGCCCCCCTCGACAGGGGGGGAGGAGGGGGGCCTTAGGAAACACACAAGGAGGGCCTGCAGGATCAGGCCAAGGGCCCATCTGGTCCAGCCTCAACTTCTCCCAGGGGCCACCCAGGTGCCACTGCGAAAGCAGCCAACAGGATTCGAGCCCAAGTAGCAGTGCTTCAAATATCCCTTCTTTCTTGCAGGATCTTGATCGTGCACAGCTGTGGCTGCTGCCCAAGCCTCCCCCCAAAAGACCAGGTAAGAGGAAGGGAACCTTTGCATGGGGGGGGGGGAGAACCCCCTACAAGTTGTTAATGCTCTGGGTGCATTTCTGAAAAAAGGCATACACTGCTAAGGGGGGGTTGGGGGCTGGGGTCCTTCCTACAGGGGTTGCTTGACTACAGCTCCCATTGTCTTTGACCGCTGTCCTTCCCCCCTTTTTTATTAAAAAAACACAGTTTGAGGACTGAATTCCAGAGCGTTTGGATCTCAGCTGAAGGACTGTATTCCGGTTTCTGATTTGTCAGCTGCTGAAGCATTTGGAAGCTGTGATGTGATAAATAGAGGCTTTACAAATGTGAAGAGCGAACTTTTCCCTGTTCATCCTTTGGACACACCAGATAATTTTTTTGTTGTTGTTGCTAAATCAAGATAAGATGAATTTTTCTAGTCTGAGAAATATTCCAGGGCTGCATGCACTGCTGAAGCTGCAAATGGAATTCCAAGCAGTGAAGCAGCTCCAGCATCTTCCTTTCCTTCCTAATTCTAACTTGTCCCTGGATATCTGGAAAGGCAACTGTGACTGCACTGGTTTTGAGGATATTCTGAACGACTCGGCACAGAGTGAAGGAATGGGAGATCCTCATCTTTTGGTTGAACACAAACTTGGTTTCGTACAATGCGCACATACTCCATCCTTCTGTTCATGAAGATGTTTCTTACCTGTGTCCCTGTGGCTTCAAGTAAACCATATAAACAGTAGTTGTACAGCAGTTGTTTTGATACACACAATCTCTCACTTATTTTGATAAAAACAAGGCACATTAAATACTTAAATATATTACTTTTGTTCTGTGTTTACTGTCAGTACAAATGTCTTGTAAGTGGGTATTTTTTAAATTAAATTAACCACAAGGGTTGTTGTTATGGGGGAGCAATGAGCCACATATAGAATCCAACTCCAGACTGGATTATGCAAGGAATCACATACTAAACTGGAGCAATCTAGAACACAATGCCCTGCACAGTAACTGTCCACGGAGATGAGTGTCCTAGTTTTGCCACCTTGTCAATTTTCTCATCATCACCCTGCGTGGATTGGGGGATATCTCTGAAAGGAGAGGACCCCTGAACTCCTGGAGGGGGGGCGTCATTTGTCACAAAGGGCAAATGAAGCCTGTGAAGATCAAGAAAAGGCAACAATATTTGCCCTCCCTTCCCCACAGGTGGGCGGGGTTTGTGGCACCAAGCAGGGCTCACCTGGGCAGGTGCCACCCACCTGCTTGAGCCGGCCTTTGACCCACCCTCGGCCAGGGAGGACAATGGACGGCTGGCTGGGGGTGGGCCTAAGGCCAAAAGAAAAAAGGATGACTCCGTTGCTCAAGCCTCTTTTGCTGTTCTTCCTTCCAGGATCACCCACCCACCCTCCCTAAAATTAATAATTCCTTGCCTCCATAATTTCATCCTAGGTCAGCGATCTTCAATTTAATGATTCTTTCCTCACAGGCTAATATTTTGCGTTCCAGGTCAGCAGGCACTGCTGCGGTCGTAAGATGGTTGCTGTATTCAGAACTGGGAAGGAATTTTCTCTGCATTGGCAGGTTTCGCCTTCCCCGTAGCATTTTGTCACAACTTTGGTGGTTTTTAGGCCTTGGCAAGGTATCCTTGGAGCTGAGGCTCCAATACTTTGGCCACCTCATGAGAAGAGAAGACTCCCTGGAAAAGACCCTGATGTTCGGAAAGATGGAGGGCACAAGGAGAAGGGGATGACAGAGGACGAGATGGTTGGATAGTGTTCTTGAAGCTACCAGCATGAGTTTGACCAAACTGTGGGAGGCAGTGGAAGACAGGAGTGCCTGGCGTGCTCTGGTCCATGGGGTCACGAAGAGTCGGACACGACTAAATGACTAATCAACAACAAACGTATCCTTTAGTTTAACATCAAGTTGGGGGGGTGCATTCTTGTTCCCTCCCCATGCGGCAGTGCTTGCAGGGCCCGTTAAAAGGCAAAAACCAGGAGTCCCTGGCCCTAGAGCAGCGGCATGTAGGTCAAACTCCTGGATGAGGTCAGTGGAAGGGCATGCTGTGTAAGTTTGCGCTTTGCAGTCCCCTCTCACTGGGCCTCATCTGCCTGCATATCCTCAGCCAGGCGGGCTGAGAGGGTTACCTGCCAAGGCCTGTGCCAAGTTTCCCACTTCTGAAGTTCAATAAAGTTTTGGCCAATTTGAACCCATACTCTGGTCTCTTGTCTCATCATTTGAGGTAAAGGGGTAGGCACCACAGACAGCGTTTAGCACGTGTGCCCACAATGAATATTCAGGCATTGCCAAAGAATCACTGAAAGGGAAAGAACTTTCAGCTCATCTTTAGTTCCTTTTCTTTGACTTTATAAGAAGTTTGTTGGTGCAGTCCTCACCTTCACCCCCCAACCCTCCCATGTCTGATCTTCCTTTTAAATCTGCTTGTTGATTGCCAAAGCTGTAACCCCAGACTTTGCTCCTGAAGAGTAGAAGTGTGAATCTGTATCCTTTTTGTTACCTGCTGCGCTTAGCACATCTCCAGACTTAATGATTGCTATTTTTGCTCAATTGCTTTTTGCTTGTGTACTTTGTGGAAATAGTTGCAAAGTGATTTTAAATATTTAAAGAAGCAGAATAGCAGCATGTTGCTCTCAACAAAATTACTGTGTCTGCTGGAACAGCTGCAATTTCATTACACCGGAAACTGCAAACACTGGAGAATCCCATGTTCAGGGGTTGTTGTTTTTTCAAAGCATTTGGAAAGCTTACATTTACATTATAATTAATGATTTTTTTCTTTTTCTTTTTAAGACCCCCAGAAGATTAAAAGCAGTATATAATTGGAAAGTGCCGTAGGCTCTGAGAAACAAAAAAACCCTTTAGGTTAGAGATTAAAAGTCAGTTTACAGAAAAGAAGGTAATGAAAGAGAAATTGAAACAACATTAATAAATCAGGGGAAGGCTTGGTAATGAAACAATGAACTATCCCCAGAGAGAAAGCAGAGATCAGAAAGTAAAAGAAAATCAGTAGGTCAAAGACAGAAGCCACAATTCACTTAAAAAAAAAAACCCAACACAACAAAATAGCATCTTTGGGAGTGCATTAAAGTAACTTAGAATGGAAGAATCATAGTGTTTTAGAATTGGAAGTCCAACACCATGTAATGGGGACATCTACACTAGCCAGGAAAGAAAACCAATTGCAAATGGATTGATTTGGAATCCTCAGTTCATGGTCCTCTCTGAACCCTTGGATTTTGATCTAAAGATGAAGAAGAAGACCCAGAGGGTGCTTCTTCTCAACCTGTGGAAGATGAAGGGGTTTGGGTTGCAGCCTGCAGTGACAGAGCAAAGGGTTTCTGAGAAAGAGGCAGGCCTTGCAAACTCCTCCAGGGAGAGGTAGTGCAACCAGGGAAGGCAGAAGACTTGTCCTCTTTGAAGCAGTGCCAGCCTCAGGGAGTTTCATGAGTAGTTGAGCCTTGTCTGAACCCAGCCCCAGACCAAACTGAAAATGGGGCAAGACTGACTTTTCCTAGAAATGGCCACATTTCAAGATGAAACTCGAGAAAAACATTGCGTGGACAGGCGGAGTCCCTAGATCCCGAGCGATCCCCCCCCCCGTCATGTGGAATAACGACTCAAGACAACTTTGGCTGAAGCTGCCACCTATGTATCCAGGAACAAACCTGGGTGCAGGTACAATCCCAAATTCTTCAAGGAGAACACAGTGAAACCTTGGTTCTCGAACTTAATCCATTCCGAAAGTCCTGAAACCATTCGAAAACCAAGGTGCGGCTTCCTATTGGCTACAGGAGCTTCCTGCACTCAGTCGGAAGCCACGTTGGATGTCCGGCTACCGAAAAACGTTCAAAAATCAGAACAATTACTTCCGGTCAAAGCGTTTGGCATTTGGGATCCGATTTGTTTGTCAACTAAGCCGTTTGAGAACCATCAAGAACAGGTTGAACACCCCTGTTCAGATCTGCCTTCACTCTTTTCCTCACTACTGTCTTGTCAGGATGATTCTTCATTTTGTCTTTGCCAACACATTCATCCTCTCGAGTCACTTGACTATGTAAGTTTACCCATGAAAGCAGTCCTTGCAGCAGCTTTTTGTCATTTGTGTTTATAACAAAAAGCACACCCAAGGGGTTAATTCTGTAGTGTTATTGTATCGCAAATTCTCCCAGCAGAATGAACAGATGGTTGAAGAGTTAGGCTTGTCCTTTTATTGTGTCTTTCTAATGTCTCACAATTGATTTGAGTTGGCATTCGACAATGACAACAATGCATGAGGGAAGGACTTCTTGTGTCTTATCTGTCATGAGACAGAGAAAGCTTGCCAGCCTTTAGTGCCAAAGAAATTTGTGCCAAGAGGAATAAGATAAATATGGTGTCCTTCACATCTGTCCGTCTTTACATACATGTAATCATCAAGGGTAGCATTGAATTCCACCCGGCTGAAATCCATACTGCAGTTCTGGTGCTGTTCATGGAGAAGGTGTTTCAAAAAATAACCACCCAGAGTAATGTAAGATGCGTGCTTTCATCTTTGTTGTAGCAAAGGCATGCAAGATGCGGTCCTTGCATGGCCTGGGAATGTTCCTCAGTCACCAAGGACACAGCCCCACCTTACGAATTCACATTTCTATACTGCTTGGTTGGGAGGGGGGAAAACACTCTCAAAGTGGTGTTCAAATGGAATAAGGCAATGAAACTATCAGCAGAAACTGTTAAAAAGATCTATTTAAAAGTTTAAAATAACTGAAATCAAGCATAAGCAGAAAAAACAACACCACCCAGATTAAAACACATGACAACATTCCACACATTTGAATAGGCTTGTCTGAACAAAATTGTGTTTTGCAGGCACTGAAAAGAGTACAGCGAACGCACTTGTCAGATGTCAACAGACGGGGAGTTCCAAAGTTGTAGGAGCTACCACACGAAAAGATTGATTTCCTGCAAATGCGGAACAAGAATTATGTGCCACCTGTAACAGCAACAGTTCCACAGATTGATGTGGCCAAGTGGGCACATACAGGTCAAGGCGATCTCTCAGGTAACCTGCTTCCATGTTGTTAGAAGCTTTGTATACTGATAAAAACAGACCATATAACACTGGTCCTAAAAGACCTACAATGGCTCCCAGTGCATTTCCGAGCACAGTTCAAAGTGTTGGTGCTGATCTTTAAAGCCCTAAACGGCCTCGGTTCTGTATATCTGAGGAGCTTCTCCACCCCCATCATTCAGCCTGAACACTGAGGTGCAGCTCCAAGGGCCTTCTGGTGGTTCCCTCACTGTGAGAAGTGAAGCTACAGGAAACCAGGGAGAGGGCCTTCTCGGTAGTGGCACCCACCTTGTGGAACGTCCTCCCACCAGGGAAATAAGGAAATAAACAACTATCTGACTTTTAGAAGACATCTGAAGGCAGCCCTGTTTAGTGAAGTTTTTAATGTTTGATGTTTTATTGTGTTTTTAATATTCTGTTGGGAGCCGCCCAGAGTGGCCTGGGAAACCCAGCCAGATGGGCAGGGTATAAATAATGAAATTATTATTTATTATTATTAATAGTGCATCACCATCTTGGCCTGGTTGCAAATCTACAACCAGTGCAGGTCTCTGAGCAAAGGTGTTATATCATACTCTCCAACATCCCAGTGGTGCAAATCCGGACACGATTCGGACCCCCAACACACTTAAAATCACACTCCCGCCAACACTTCCCCACCCACTGTGCATTCTACCATGTTGCCTCTTCTTCACCTCTTCTCCAGGCTGAGTTGGCAGCGGCAGCAACAGCTTTGCCCCCGGGCTTCCTTCGGCGCCACCTCCAGAGTGCAGTCATCGGAAGCTTGCCCCACGTGCCTCCAGTCGCAATTGACCAATTTCTCAGCTATGGAAACCAATTCACCAACAGTGCTTCCATTTTTCAGGATTCAAGTTCAGCTTATTCCCCACCCCCACCCCATTCATCTCATCACTGCATCCAAGCAATGGTTTGTGGACTGCATGGCCTCTCCCAGTTCAGATGTTGTGGAGAAATTGAACAGAGTGCCATCTGTGTACTGATGACAGCTTGCCCCCAAACTCCTAATGACTGCTCCCAGCGGCTTCATATAGATCAGGGGTCAGCAACCTTTTTCAGCAGGGGGCCGGGCTACTGTCCCTCAGACCATGTGGTGGGCCAGACTATATTCTGAAAATAATAATAGTAATGAACAAATTCCTATGCCCTGCAAATAAGTTAGAGATGCATTTTAAATAAAAGGACACATTCTACTCATGTAAAAACACGTTGATTCCCAGACCGTCCGTGGGCCGGATTAAGAAGGTGATTACCCCTGATATAGATATTAAATGGCATTGGAGATAAGATAGCCCCCTGCAACCCAAAATGTAGCTGCCAGGGGCCCCCAAAGCACTCTGCTAATGCTACTTTGTGGACTTGGTCCTAGATTTAGGACTGAGTTTAGGACTGGACAGTGCTCCTGATAACCATTCTCCGGGGCTGCTCCAGGAGGACAGCATTGTCTCTTTTTTATTATTGATACAGAAAGAAAAGAGAAAAAACAAATACCAAATTACACACAGGAATAACAATAGATGCTGAATTTTCTTAACAAACAATAAGACATAAATTGGTCTAAAGACCCAACCTCCCATCTATTCCATATTTCGATTTCATAAAACTTATTGCCATTACACACTTTTATCATTATTAAACTTTTTCTTAATATATCTTAATTCTTATATCTGCCTTGCAACTATTACTGAAGTAATAGTAGCAAGGCAGATATAAGTAACATCATTGTCAATGGTATCAAAAGCAATAAACTTTTCTTTCTTTCTTTCTTTCTTTCTTTCTTTCTTTCTTTCTTTCTTTCTTTCTTTCTTTCTTTCTTTCACCAGGCACTCTTCTGCAACAGCCGTTGCTTCAGAAAAAGAAAATGTGGAATGAAAAGTAGAGCAGAGAATACCTGATCAAAATGTGGACAAATCACTCGCTCTCAAGAATCACAGCCCCAGAAGAAAGATATATCAAAAGCTGACAAGCAGTGCTGTACAAAAGACACGGCCAATAAAAAGCGAGTCAGCTAAGGCTGAAGACTTGACGTGCAGTCTATTTTTAAATAAATTAATAAATATACCCAGATTGGATTATTTTTGAGCCTGTAAAGAATGGTGCATGTTGGACAGGGCAGGGCAGGGGTTGTCACATGTTGCCTGTGAACTATGTTGAGAATATATAGAAGCAGCAAAAATGGCATTCAAAGAACAGGACGCTTCCAGCTGCTAACGGCATAAAAGCTGCTGAGGAGGGTCATTTTAAAAACACATTCAAGTCACCTTAAATGTGAACTCCAAAGAACTGCATTCGGTAGAGAACGGAGGTGCCATGGGAGAAAGAAAGTTTGTTGTAATTGCGAAATCTCTTTAAATCACATTTTACATTAGAATGCATTGATCCATAATTTTGCTTTGTTGTTTTTCTTTGTTCCAGCATCTCTGTTTCTCATCTGAAACCTAGAGAGCTCATGTGAGAGGCTGATCCAATGGGCAAAGCAATCCTAGCTGGGGCAAGGGAGGTTGAGAGCTGGAGGCGGGTTGTATATTGAGGGGATTTTGTGTCCTGCAGATCTGAAGCCTCCAGCACTCTGCCCCCAAATGCAAGCTTCCTGCCCACCACATGGAGCTCTATCCCCCCCCCATCTCAACAAAGGCATTCCTTTCTGCTAGTGGAGGCTGGCGAAAAATTGAACATGCCATCCTAACAACCTGTAGGATTCGGGTCGGACATAACCTTAGCATGTTTGAATTTAATTAGTGCATGAAGGGGTTAAACCATAGAGTTAGGCTGTCCTACCAGGTGTAGTCTATGTCATCACTTCCCACCTTGGGAGGAAATGAATCGCCAAACCTTTTCTATCTCTCACTCGCCATGTGGATTTCAGCATGTAAGGAGCTCTGAGCACATGGCTTCAACCAGTCTCTTGTTACAGACCAAAATGGAGTCTGAAACTAGCATATTTCCCCCCTATACCAATGGTTTACAACCTTTTACCCTCTGTAACTAAACAACATTTTGACTGCCTGTGCAATCTTTTCTGACTGCTTTATGGAAAAGCACATGAATCTGACCTTTGAAGAGTTTTGTAAGTAAACCATGAGATGACTTACTAAATGTGTGGTCTGTTTCTGTGCTAAGGAAGTGGAATAGCTGAGAAAGAGCTTTTTAGAAGGGGACATTTTGGGACATATTTTATAGGTATTACGACCTATATTTCCATGCTTTTCTTTGCTGCATGTTTTGCAATGTTAAATCTGCAGGGGTGCTCTCACATAATAATAATAATAATAATAATAATAATAATAATAATAATAATAATAATAAT
>JAXCMG010000073.1:1593872-1627240 GCA_034642415.1 Podarcis siculus | reverse complement strand
AAGTCGAGCTGATGTTTCAGTATTCCTGCTTTGCTTGTTTCATTTTTAAACTTTAGTTTGCCACAGCATCAGTTCCTTCAGTTTATGAGCACCTTTTCTGCCCTTCTCCATTAACTGTGTGTTGTTGTTGTTGTTGTTGTTGTTTAGTCGTTTAGTCATGTCCGACTCTTCGTGACCCCATGGACCAGAGCATGCCAGGCACTCCTGTCTTCCACCGCCTCCCGCAGTTTGGTCAAACTCATGTTTGTAGCTTTGAGAACACTGTCCAGCCATCTCATCCTCTGTCGTCCCCTTCTCCTTGTGCCCTCCATCTTTCCCAACATCAGGGTCTTTTCCAGGGAGTCTTCTCTTCTCATGAGGTGGCCAAAGTATTGGAGCCTCAGCTTCATGATCTGTCCTTCCAGTGAGCACTCAGGGCTGATTCCCTTCAGAATGGAGAGGTTTGATCTTCTTGCAGTCCATGGGACTCTCCAGAGTCTCCTCCAGCACCATAATTCAAAAGCATCAATTCTTTGGCGACCAGCCTTCTTTATGGTCCAGCTCTCACTTCCCTACATCACTACTGGGAAAACCATAGCTTTAACTATGCGGACCTTTGTTGGCGAGGTGATGTCTCAGCTTTTTAAGATGCTGTCTTGGTTTGTCATGGCTTTTCTCCCAAGAAGCAGGCATCTTTTAATTTTGTGACTGCTGTCACCATCTGCAGTGATCATGGAACCCAAGAAAGTAAAATCTCTCACTGCCTCCATTTCTTCCCCTTCTATTTGCCAGGAGGTGATGGGACCAGTGGCCATGATCTTCTTTTTTTGATGTTGACCTTCAGACCATATTTTGCACTCTCCTCATTAAAAGGTTCTTTAATTCCTCCTCACTTTCTGCCATCAAGGTTGTGTCATCTGCATATCTGAGGTTGTCGATATTTCTTCTGGCGATCTTAATTCCGGCTTGGGATTCATCCAGCCCAGCCTTTCTCATGATGAATTCTGCATGTAAGTTAAATAAGCAGGGAGACAATATACAGCCTTGTCGTACTCCTTCCCCAATTTTGAACCCATCAGTTGTTCCAGATCCAGTTCTAACTGTAGCTTCTTGTCCCACATAGAGATTTCTCAGATATTCACTTAGAGATTTTGTCCCACACTGTGTGCACATTTATTAAAATACTTGTGGGGGGATAAAAGGTAAAGGTAAAGGTACCCCTGCCCGTACGGGCCAGTCTTGACAGACTCTGGGGTTGGTGCGCCCATCTCACTCTATAGGCCGGGGGCCAGCGCTGTCCGGAGACACTTCCGGGTCACGTGGCCAGCGTGACATCGCTGCTCTGGCGAGCCAGAGCCGCACACGGAAACACCGTTTACCTTCCCGCTAGAAAGCGGTCCCTATTTATCTACTTGCACCCGGGGGTGCTTTTGAACTGCTAGGTTGGCAGGCGCTGGGACCGAGCAACGGGAGCGCACCCCGCCACGGGGATTCGAACCGCCGACCTTTCGATCGGCAAGCCCTAGGCGCTGAGGCTTTTACCCACAGCGCCACCCGCGTGTGGGGGGATACTGCTATATTAATATATGTGATTGCATCCAGATTAATTTGGTGTGTTGTTTTACCACATAGCTGGGTATATTGATAAAGAGTACAAAATGCAGAATTCTTGGTGTTATTGTATGACTGATTGTATCAATATTCCTTCCCCATAGTGTGCTACCAATGGGCATGAGAACAAATGTGCTTCAATGAGGCACCACAGCAAAAAAATCTAACACAAACCTACTCAGAAGTCCCACTGTATTCCTAGGTGCTTGGGTATAGGATTGCAACTGGAAATTTGTGTTTGGGTCTGAGTGTGGTCAGAATCTGGATAAGAGACTGCATGGGAATGGTATATATGTCACCTCCAGTTCCCAGAAAGTAAGAATATTAAAAAATTCATGGTTCTGAAAAATACCTTCTTCTGGAAATGAGATTTGCTTGGTTGCCATCAGACCCTCGTGGGAAGTCAGCCCATGCTGTCCCAAAGCTTGTGGGTGGGACAAGGTTTCACAAAAATATAAGCTTTTATATCACTTTTCTAACAGAATCCAAATTGGTGGGGTGGGGAGCAGGATGATGGGGAGCTGTCTGATCTGTTAGGTGTTGAAGAAGAAGAAGAAGAGTTTGGATTTGATATCTCGCCTTTCACTCCCCTTCAGGAATCTCAAAGCAGCTAACATTCTCCTTTCCCTGCCTCCCCCACAACAAACACTCTGTAAGGTGAGTGGGGCTGAGAGACTTCAGAGAAGTGTGACTGACCCAAGGTCACCCAGCAGCTGCATGTGGAGGAGCAGAGACACAAACCCAGTTCACCAGATTACGAGTCCACCGCTCTTAACCACTACACCACACTGGCTCTCTCACTGGTGTTGGTAAACGACATTTTGATCTTTCTTTGCAATTGATCAAAAATATTCTTCTGGACATCTGCATTCCATAGATTCTGGTATGACCCCTTTTGGCAAATGGAGTTGTTTAGGATTTTCAACTTGATGTGGTTAGTTGTGGTTGACATGCACTTTCACCTTCTTTAGGGTCTGGTTTCTCAGCAGACATGGTCCTAACCTCTGGGTAGTTTTCAGGCTTTCTCCCTGTGCTGCATGGGCTGTCTACCTGAAATGAGTCTGACAGGGAGCTGAACTCTAGCTGGCTGCCCTCCTTTGTCCGATTCAAACTCTCTGTAGGTCCTGTAAGAGGCTGAGACACAGAAACACTCATTCCCATAAACTTTCCCAGTTCATATATTTCAACTTCTTTTCTAACTTTCCAATGTTTACTGTGTCCATGGCGCCTCAATCCCAGTCCCCAAAGCACGTTCTGAAGCCATAACATCCAATATGGTTTTGCCATCCTCAGAGATTCTATATTATGTAACTGCATCAATGTGATTTGCTTGAATCCAAGTACAGTCATACCTCATGTTACGTTTGCTTTAGGTTGAGCATTTTCAGGTTGCGTCCCGCAGTGACCCGGAAGTACCGGAAAGGGTTACTTCTGGGTTTCGCCACTTGTTCATGCGCAGACACGCAAAATGACGTACGCGCATGCGCGGAAGTGGTGAATCGTGACTGGCACATGCAAAGACGCGCAGACGCGGGTTGCGTTCTTTTCAGGTTGTGAACGGGCCTCCAGAACGGATCCCATTCACAACCAGAGGTACCACTGTAGACCATCCTTCCACAACACATTACTCTCAAGCACTTGATATTTCACCGCTTGCGAACAAGCATTATTAAGGAAAAACTTATACCAGTTGCAACTGAAATCAAAGAGCTGGCCAATGGAGGAAGCAAGAAGATAAAATAAAGGAGACTGTGAATGCAGTCCTATCACCAGCCATAATTTAATTCCCTATTTAAATATATTATTCATTTTCAGCGCCTGCCTTTTCTCTCTAATTTTTAAATCAAAGCTTTTGTATGTGACACTCTAATACATGGTAATTTTCTGCTTCTATCTCTCTCTACTTACATTAACTCTTTTTTAAAAAAAACCAGTGAGGAGTTTTTTTCTTCTGAAAAAGAGAGAGATAAAAATACATGGGCCCCAATCCAGCTCCCATCCTGAGCAAAATAACTCTTGGCTCCAGAAAGTACCATCTGGTCTCTGAAGAGTTGTCTCTAACTAGTTCAATGGGGCATCTATAAGCATTATGACAGATGACTGTGTGCACCCTGTAATGTATCGGCAAACAAACCAATATGAATGCAGATGATGATGATGATTATTAATATCCCGCCTATCTGTCTGGGTTTCCCTAGCCACTCTGGGCATCCACTTCTTGTGTGCATGCACACAAAAGCTTATACCCAGAACAAACTTGACAAAAGGCCTTTTAAAATTTATTTTGACTACGTCAGACCCAACATGGCTACCTACCTGATGCAGTTACCTCTGTATTTTTATTGAATATGGGGGGGAGCTGCCCCCCCCCAGCTACGTCCATAAACCAGTGTCAGCACCCGGGGCAAGGCAAGTAATTTGCGCCCCCTAACCCGTGGATTTTAGCACTCGAGTGCGAGCGCCCCCCCCAGATGTTGTGCCTGGTGCGGGCGGCCCCCCCTGCACCCCCCACGCTAGGCCACTGTTGGGATTTCCTCATTCTTCCATCCGTGTGCTCTCAAGACTCTTGGCGCTGTTGTAGCATACATAAATAAGTTCCTTGTTTTTCTTGGCAGGTCTTGTCCTACAATCAGTGATGGACTGTCTTTCATTGGAGGTTTGTAAGAAGTGGCTGGATGGTCCATCTGCCATGGGTGCTTCAGCTGAGATTCCTGCTTTGCAGGACGTTGGACTTGATGACCCCCAGGGTCCCTCCCAATTCTACAGTTCTATGATTCTATGTTTTTAGCCATTTGACTTACAGACATCACATTTATGCACCGTGCTGTATTCACTGCTGCTTTCCATATGCTGGGGAGAATTCAGCCAATAGAAAAACAAACTAGATGTTCCAGATTCTGGAAGAATGCTGGAGCAAGAAATGTGAGCTGTATCTTTTTGTCTTTTTGTTTCTGCATTCTCTAGCCGAGGCAAGAACTGATGCTTTTATTTATTGTCTACAGGAGCTCAATGGATCAAAATTATATTGCCTCTGTTTTGAAAAGGGAAGAAGTTGCAATGGAGTGGAAATCCTAAACAACCCCTGTTTTGCTTCCAAGTGTTTTAAATTCACGGGCTGAGAGCTGCCAGCAAACAGGTTGCCTTTCGATAGAACTCGCTTGGTTGGTGCAAAAGCAGATGGATAATCGCTATAGCAACTTAATAACACACCAGGAAAAAAGGCATTCAAACAGATGTCACGATTGGCATTCATTTCCTAAAGTCCTTGCTGTCAATAAGTATTTTCCCCACCCTTCTAATAAAAATTCATTCTGTGGCTGTAATGCTAATTCCAAGAAATATACATATTAATGTGTGGAAAGGAAGGATGCGTTCGGACCAACCTCTTATAGGTTATTGTATTCTGCTGATTACTTCTGTGGATGCCTTGTCTTGCATTCTACTCGCATGTATTTGGATAATTACATGTTGTGACGTGACCTTAACAAAAGGTGTCAATGTCAATTTCTCCCAATTTACTTCCTCATTCATTTTGGTCTTGCGGATGGCACTTTGAATGCAACCATTCATTCTTCTGCAATGGCACAGGCTTACAAACAAAACATCTGAGGGTGTGATTGAAATCACCAGTGATGGATGGGAGACTAGACTATGATCACTGTGGTGGTAAGACACTTTTATCTTTTTATACATACTTTTATTTATACTTTTCATTTGTATATATTTCAATAGTTTAACAATAGTTGTAATATTTCAAACCTTGACTTCCTCCCTCCTCTTCCTGTGGTTCCTTAAATTTATTTTTATCATTTCCTGCATATTCTGAATTATGAATTCTTATTCCTTTATTCATCTATTAATCTATTTTGGGTATATATTCTTTTGAAACTGCAGGTTGTTTCAATGTATAGCAAAAAGATATTTCTAAATATAGCTGGCAAGGGAAAAAACTGAGAATGAAATACAAACTATTGATAGATGTGAAAGAGAGAGGAGGCTTTTCCCTGCTGGATATAAGATTATATTATGAGGCATCTTGTCTGTGCTGGTTGAAGGAATGGTTGACATTAAAGAACTCACATGTTTTAGACTTAAAAGATCATGATAACATTTTTGGTTGGCACGCTTATTTGTGATATGAAAAGGCAAAGTATATAAAGGATTTACAAACCACATAATTAGGGGGAAATGTATAGCGTATGGGATAAATATACAAAAAATTATTGGAGACAAAAACACCACTCTGTCTCTCACCACTGGGAGCCATAGCAGTAAAGAAAAAAATATGATGGAAGGTTGAACAATTTATAGAAATTTATTAAGGGAAGAGGGAGGAGAGTTTAATTTTTTAAAAAACTGAGGACTACTCAAGAGTGTTAACAACATGGATACAATATCATTTGAATGAAGTATCTAAGAAAGACAGGAAGCGAGTGTTTGATGAACCAATATTACAATTGGCAAGAGACCTGTTAGAATGTAATGTTAAAGTGATGTCTAAAATGTATAAGATATTATTGGAATTGGAGACAAAGGATGAGCAAGTAAAATCTTCAAAGATACATTGCACAATAGATATTGGTCATAATATAGATATGGAAGCATGGGAACGACTGTGGAATGTGGACATAAAATTTATGAGAAAATTACATGAAAATGTTATATAGATGGCATCTGACTCCTAGCCGATTGGCAAAAATGTATAAATCGAAGTTGAATAAGTGTTGGAAATACAAAGAGAAAGAAGGTACTTTTTATATGTGGTGGTCTTGTAGTAAGGTTAAAGCTTATTGGGAAATTAGAAATAAAGAATTGAAAAAGATGTCTAAGACAAAATTTGTAAAACAAACAAACAAACACAAACAAACACACAAACCAACCAACCTAAACCCCAGAAGCTTTTCTCTTGGGAATTGTAGGTGAAGAACTATCTAAACAGTACGGAAATTTATTTATGTATGCAACTACAGCTGCAAGACTGTTACTTTCCCAAAAATGGAAAGAAGAAGAAGCCCCAATGTGAGAAGAATGGATACAAAAACTTACAGACTAGCAGAAATGGCAAAACTTACCAAGAATGTTATTTTTGTTCCAATCAATCTGTATTCAAAAGCATATTCATAATGTCTTTTAATGGTTGCATTAGGTAACCTTGTAACTTCTTATAATCTATTGCTGAAAGTCCATCAGGTCCGGGTGCCTTTCCTGATTTTGCCTGTGAGTTTTGCTTGCTGTAAATCCATCATTGTCACTGGTCCATTCAAAATTATCGATTTGTCTTTTGGTATCTCAGATATTCCACTATCTTCTAACTTTTTTTTTTTTTTTTTGCATTTCTTCTATATTGCTCCATTTAGCTCGATATTGTTCTGTATAAAAGCTCACAAAGACACATTTCTCAGTTCCTCCTCCCCATGTTTTGTTTCTACATAAAGGACAGGGAGTGTCATTCTTGGAGAAACGCGCAGCTCGCTATTTAAGCCAGCTCTGACTCTCACTTTGGCTTTCTTCTTCTCTTTCACTGCCCATCCTTGATTTGTTGTTGTTGTTTAGTCGTTTAGTCATGTCCAACTCTTCGTGACCCCCTGGACCAGAGCACGCCAGGCACTCCTGTCTTCCACTGCCTCCCGCAGTTTGGTCAAACTCATGCTGGTAGCTTCGAGAACACTGTCCAACCATCTCATCCTCTGTCTTCCTCTTCTCCTTGTGCCCTCCATCTTTCCCAACATCAGGGTCTTTTCCAGGGAGTCTTCTCTTCTCATGAGGTGGCCAAAGTATTGGAGCCTCAGCTTCAGGATCTGTCCTTCCAGTGAGCACTCAGGGCTGATTTCCTTCAGAATGGAGAGGTTTGATCTTCTTGCAGTCCATGGGACTCTCAAGAGTCTCCTCCAGCACCATAATTCAAAAGCATCGATTCTTCGGCGATCAGCCTTCTTTATGGTCCAGCTCTCACTTCCACACATCACTACTGGGAAAACCATAGCTTTAACTATACAGACCTTGATAGTGTCAACCATTTTGGTTTCCTTTTGGGGCGGAAGCATCCTTGATCAACCTTTGGGGCTCCCCCCCCTTTTTTTGCCTTTTTTGAAATAGCTATGTCACTCCATTTTCCTCTCCCCAGTTTACTCCAGATTACTCCCCTTCCCCTCCTATTCCTCCACCTTCTGTTCAGCTGCTCAGGTGCCAATCTGAAAAGCCACCCTTCTTCCAATGTCTTTCTTCAACACTTTGTATCGTCTAAATGAGTGGACGGGAGGCAAGTAGTCACCTTCGCCACCTCATGACCCAGGTGCAGGGGTCAGCAAATTTTTCGCACAGGGAGCCGGCCCACTGTCCCTCAGACCTTGTGGGGGGCCGGACTATATTTTTTTTTGGGGGGGGGATCTCCAGTGGCTGCTTACCTGTGCCTTGCAAGCAGCAGGGGCTGGTGGCGGGGGGATGATAAGCAGTGCGAAAGGGCTGGCTCCTCAGAGGGGCTGCTTAAAATGGCACTCAGTCAAGCGCTGCTCAACAAAGCTCAGCTCCCTTCCTCCTCTAGGTAGGGTGGAGAGAAGCCAGGAGGAGGGAGGGAGGAGGCACCGAAGTGGTGTGTGTGAGGGACGGGGGAAATGGAATGGTGCAGCCCAAACAAACAGAATCCCCACACTGATCCACATGGTGATTCCCAGACCATCTGCAGGCTGGATCCAGAAGGCAATTGGGCTGGATCTGGCCCCCGAGCCTCAGCTTCCCTACCCATGGTTTAGCGAGTGAAGAGGGGAGGCTGCAGCTTTATTGCCACCCGGTGAAGCCCTCAGAAGTGCCATAGTGACAATCCAGGGGTTTGTTAGGGTAATAGTTGAGGGTCCCTGAAGGATAGGGTCCACCACAGATCTCTCTCAAGTAACTGCACCACAGCAGAGGGCCTTTCTGTCTAGGCTCATCCCTTCTAGCACATTCATCCTAATGGTTAAACCATGCACCCAAATTATGGGCCTTCCTTTAATGTTTCTCAGTATGTTAAGGGAATTTGTTGAAAATGAAGGCTTCTGCACACTTACCATGGAGCAAATCTTGCTTGATTCAATGGGACTCACTTTTGAGGGCTACTTTCTAGGACACACAATCTGTTCATTAGTTTGTGGAGATTTTTCTGTTCGCCTTGACATCATTTTAGCATTTCATCAAACCCTTCTGAGCACTAGCAACTGTCTGATGGTTATATAAACCAATTATTTTTTCCCACAGAAAGAGCTTCCCATCTGGTAGACTCAGTTGCTAGGCAGGGGTTTGTTGCTTGTAGCAACTCTTCTAAAACTTAGTCAACATCATTAAGCGCAAACGGAACAATAGGTAAATCAGCTCTAAGCCACGGGTTAATGGAGTGAATCATTGTGCAGTGCAATTGGGGGTGTCTGTGTACATAAATGGAAATGTGCCACTTTCCTCACCTTAGAAAATAATGTTTGTTGTAAAAGCATAAATGGAATAGCTACAACCTGCTTTCAGAAACCCACTGTACAACCTTGTGTTTGCTTGTTTTCTTACTGGCGTGACACCTGCGCACTTTCTAAAACTGTCAGAAAACACTTTAATTCTTGTAGCACTGAGTTCTGTAGCCTTGGAAGAGACTGCTTTTCAACATTAATCAACCAGTATGGTTTGTTTAACAAAAAAAAGCTTTTACATATTTACATCAAACATTAGAAGCAACATGGCCGAATTTTGCATACAATAGAGAATCCTAGCTCAGATCCACTATTTGTACCTCCATGAATTAGTTACAAAGCCAATAGCAGTAAACCTGTCCTCGCTAAACATATTAATGCAACACTATTATATTGCATTGGAGAATTCTTATTGAAGAATAATATGTGAATGCCCCCCTCTCCCCAAAAAACAGGGAGTAAGGATAATTAACTTTAGTCATGGGCTCTGTCAGTTCAGTGGCAAGTGGAGAAATTGGTCCTTTCTTAGCAACATGGCACTCCCAAGCCTTGAAATGGTGTGTGTGTGTGTGTGTGTGTGTGAAGTTGCTGCTGCTGTTGTTATTTCTTCACTTTGTCTTGCTCAAAGAAACCCAAGGGACTTACAACCAACCAACCAACCAACCAACCAACCAAGGAACTAGACAGTCTTCTTTTTCTTTGGCAATCACTCGTAGCCGAGTAAGATTGACTTCCATAAACACAGTTTTAACAATGAGTCCATAAGTGACTGTGGAGGCCAATTCTGGATCCACACGTCCTTCCACAGTGGGGACATTGGTTCCTGGGCAGGAGTTGATCACTGTGTGGATTTGCTAAGCGTGCCTTCCTCTTAGCACGTTTCTCCCTTGTGTCCTGAGTTTGAGTGTCTTCAAAGTCCATGACACCTTTGGTAAAGCCTGTTCTCCAACTGGAGCGCTCGCAGACCAGTGTTTCCCAGCTGTCAGTGTTTATACTACATTTTTTAAGATTTGCCTTGAGACAGTCTTTAAACCTCTATTGTTGACCACCAGCATTACTCTTTCCATTTTTAAGTTCGGAATAGAGTAGTTGCTTTGGAAGATGATCATCAGGCATCCGCACAACATGACCAGTCCAATGAAGTTGATGTTGAAGAATCATTGCTTCAACACTGGTGATCTTTGCTTCATCCAGTACACTGATATTAGTTCACCTGTCTTCTCAAGTGATGTGTAAGAACCCCACATAGATACATCAAAACTGGGGGGGGGGGGGAGGAGGAAATACATTAGAAACATCTTGCCTGCTTCTAAAAGGGCACAGGTAGTTAAAAGCCAAAGGCCTGGCTATAGAGGAAGGTTTTTGCCTACTGTCTAAAGATATGTAATGAAGTCGCCAGGCCAGGCTCCCTAGGGAGGGTGTTTCACAAATGGGGAGCCACCACAAAAAGGCCCCTCCTTGTGTTGTCTCCCTCTGGACATGGCACACAGAAAGTTGACAAACAATTGCTACATGTCCCATCTCCCAAATCTGGAAGCAGAAACAACCACCTGGGAACAACAGGCAAACCTGGTAATTGTTAATCCCTCTGGAATGAGGCATCCACTTCCTGCAGTCAGGGCCAGCCCAAGCCATTATGTGCCACCTAAGGCTGAGTGACATGGTGGCGCCAGCCTCCTTTCTACAGAAAGAAGTCAACAGGAGTGGGAGCTAAGACTTAGTGCTTAGTGCTATTTACAGGTCAATGTACTCCAGTACAGTAGAGGGTATCCGCCTAGCTGTCTGGAGTGGTGGCATCAGGGTTTCTTACCCAAGGAATAAGAGTTCCGATTTGGGGAAACAGAGCAAGGCAAAGTCAAGGAGGGCAAGGTCTAGGTCAGTGATGGGGAAGCTTTGGGCCATCCAGATGTTCTTGAGATGTCAAAGTTGAGGAGATGGGGATTTAAGGACCTGGTCCACTGGCCCACCCCTGCTATAGAAGATAGTATGTGACTCAGAAGAACTGTGCTTTGAGGTTTCCGTGTTGCCTTGGCTTTGTTTTGTCCCAGTTTGCTTTGCAGAAATGCACAAGAAAGCATCCCTGGTTAGGTTCAGGGCCCATGTGGGTTCATTTGATTTTTAGGTGATGAGCGAGCACATTCAAACTGGATATTTTGGAAAGTTCCCACGTTGCATAAAAGTACCCAGCTCAAAAAGGAATGCACTTGAGTACAACTATCATTAGAATTTGGACTGTTGTTCAGATTCAAGGCATTCTCTTCAATGGAAGTTTCTTTTGCTTAGCTTGCTCTTTACTACATCTGTCTTTTTCTCCTTGATTTTGAGAACTGAAGTACCTGCCTCCCTCTGGCCCTCCAAGAAACTGAGGCCAGCAGTTTGCTTGTATTTGATTCCCCCACCCAAAGTCCTTTGCTTAGAAAACAGCACTATCCATGGATTTACAAAGGGAAGTTCAATTTTTTAAAAGGCATACGACAGATTGTTAACTCATGCTATTACCCAGACTGAAATGCAGAAAATGGCGCCTTGTTTTTGTTTTGCATTTTCTGTGCTCTGAGGCACTGATAGAATGACAATAACTTTGCCATTGTGCTAATATCCTGTTATTATTGCTGCAAGTGATTCTACTTCTTTTGAAGTTGGCTTAATAGTTGGCTTAAGTGACAGAGTGAGATGTATTTCCATTATTTTTAAGAACGCCTTTAAAAAAAGAGATGCAGAGATTATGACCAGCTCAGAGACTAATAGCCGCAGACCTCAGATGAAGGGTGTCCAGGAACTAAAGGATGGTGCCCAGAAAATCAGATCACGGGACCTGGTGGAATGTGGCAGAACTTAGTGGTGGCTGCAGAGCAAGGATGGATGGGGAATTTGAGGCCTCCCACTGCTGTTGGACTCCCATCAGCCCCAGGAAGCACGGCCAGTGGTCAGGGATGATGGAAGTTTGTGGATGTAATCTCAGAGTGTCTGTTTATAATCTTTGAGAATTTGTAACGGACAGGGGAGATCCCTACAGACTGGAGGTGGGCAAATGTCCCTATCTGAGCTCACTGACCATACCCTTCTGTTGGAGAACAGAGCTCTGTGTCATATACCTTGCCCTCCACCATTATAACTGCTATGGGGCAGGGCAGTGCCCCATTGCTAGTACTGAAGAAGGGTTTGTTACAGAGTTGTTGCAAATGGAATCCCTGATCTGGACCTTGTGTGGAATATGCTCTCCCCAATAATGAGTTTCAAAATTTTGCTGCAGAACAGAATTAAAATAGTTACAAATAAACATTACCAAACACAAAGTAACACATTGCTCTGAAACATCAAGCTGCATTTTAGTCCTTAACACAGTGGTATCTCGGGTTAAGAACTTAATTTGCTCTGGAGGTTCTGAAACTGTTTTTAAGCTGAGGTACCACTTTAGCTAGGGACACGGGTGGCGTTGTGGGTTAAACCACAGAGGCTAGGACTTGCCGATCAGAAGGTCAGCGGTTCGTATCCCCACGATGGGGTGAGCTCCCGTTGCTCGGTCCCTGCTCCTGCCAACCTAGCAGTTCAAAAGCACATCAAAGTGCAAGTAGATAAATAGGTACCGCTCCGGCAGGAAGGTAAACGGCGTTTCCGTGCACTGCTCTGGTTCACCAGAAGTAGCTTAGTCATGCTGGCCACATGACCCAGAAGCTGTATGCCGGCTCCCTCGACCAATAAAGCGAAATGGGCGCCACAACCCCAGAGTCAGTCACGACTGGACCTAATGGTCAGGGGTCCCTTTACCTTTACCTTTTACCACTTTAGCTAATGGGGCCTCCCGCTGCCACTGCACGATTTCTGTTCTCAACCTGGAGCAAAGTTCTTAACCCGAGGTACTATTTCTGGGTTAGCGGAGTCTGTAACGTAAAGCGTCTGTAACCTGAAGTGTCTGTAACCTGAGGTACCACTGTACACTTAAATATCTTGCCTCTCTCTTGTCTTGCTTGTATCATCGTGGAGCTTCAACAACTAAGACAATGACTAAGATGCTGAGTTCTCAAGTTTCATCTCATGCTGTGAGAGACCACTGCTTGGGTTTCCAGGATGAGTCATCAATTAGTGTCTACACTGAAAATGGAAATCTCCAGTCTATCTTATTGCCTCACTTACCTAGAGTTTAACCCAAGGGTAGGCAAACTAAGGCCTGGGGGCTGGATCCAGCCCAATCGCCTTCTAAATCCAGCCTGCGGACAGTCCAGGAATCAGTGTGTTTTTACATGAATAGAATGTGTCCTTTTATTTAAAATGCATCTCTGGGTTATTTGTTGGGCCTGCCTGGTGTTTTTACATGAGTAGAATATGTGCTTTTATTTAAAATGCATCTCTGGGTTATTTGTGGGGCATACGAATTTGTTCATTTCCCCCCCCCAAAAAAAATAATTACAGTGGTACCTCGGGTTACATACGCTTCAGGTTACAGACTCCACTAACCCAGAAATAGTACCTTGGGTTAAGAACTTTGCTTCAGGATGAGAACAGAAATCATGTGGTGGCGGCGGCAGCAGCGGGAGGCCCCATTAGCTAAAGTGGTGCTTCAGGTTAAGAACAGTTTCAGGTTAAGAACGGATGTCGGGAACGAATTAAGTACTTAACCCGAGGTACCACTGTATAGTCTGGTCCCCCCACAAGGTCTGAAGAACAGTGGACCGGCCCCCTGCTGAAAAAGTTTGCTGACCCCTGGTTTAACCTCTGGCCTAATGCAAACATCTCTTTGCAAATGCAAATGAAAGAAAAAAAACCCTCACTGCATATAAACATTCCATGTTATGCACATTCAACTTATATCTTTGCTGCTATTTCCGGAATGTGTGCGCATGCCCACCATTTTATCCTTTGCCTCAAGCAGCAAAATACCATGCGCTGGCATTGGCACTCAGTTCTGCTTTTTTAAAATCCACCTTCTTCACTAGTTAGTATCACAAGTACTGGAGGAGAAGCTTCTGCAAGAGTGGACTACAGATTATACTCAGATTGAAGCATGTAATGATGGGCACCAGTAACTGTCTCGTGGTCCCAGCCATGACAAAAGCACGTTGCCTTTCTCTGTTTTTCATGCTGTTCAGTATTCTTTTGTCTTCTAAATTCTCCCCAGGAGAAGCTTCAGAAATCAAGCTCTTTACAGACTGAAGGAAATCCTCAGGAAGCAGGGAGAAGGTATGGGGACAAGGGGGCAAAAAGGGGGAAAGTTAAGAAGCCATCCAACTCACTTGTCTCCTGCTTCCAATTTCAGCCTCTTACAGCCGCTTTTTATTTTTTTAAAAGTCAGAGGGGGAAATAGCAGAACCGGCTTCTGGGTACAGCTTAGCCTGCAGTGCTGCCTTCTGCTGAGAGCGCACGGGGCTTGAGAATGGAGAGGAGCACATGCTATCTGACAAGCATCACACATTGTTTTGAGACAATGTCTTCCCAGGGTTGAGATTTCCACACTCGGCTGCCTCTTGCTTTAACAGGCCATTGTTTCCCTTTCTCGGGAGAGGCACAAACATTACAGCTCGAAAGATGGAGCTAGAGATTTTTGCCAAGTTAACAGACTTTTGCCAGGCTGATTAAAACCTCGCTGATTAAAAAAAGAGAAAGAAACCTTGATCTCTCTCTCTCCCTCACCCCCACCCAGCTTTTCCTTCCAAAATAATGGATAGATAAGCTGCATATTCCCGATTCAGGCTCATCTGTAACTCATTAGTTGCCCACACTGTCATTCAAAACAATTAATTGAAAGTCTTGGGTCTTTGCAATAACAACCGCAGGACGAAAAAGAGTGTATTAGCTTTTCACAAATTCCTATTAAATGTCTCCAAGGCATTATTGCTCTTCTAAGGTGAGTAACATGAAAAAGTGTTTTGTGTGCAGCCTTTTGTTATTTTACCCTCTCCCACCCCCCCGCACTTGATATCTCATTCATTAACTATCTCTTCACTCATTCTTCTTGACTACGCCACTTCTTTTGTTTGTATCCAAGAGAGCAGGGATATGTAACAAGGAGCACATTTAAAAGGGGTGCTTTCTGGCTCTCTGCTAGAATAATGTGTCAGAATTTTGCTTTCTATTATTCACAATGCCACAATTTCTTCAGAAACATTTTATCATACCTCTGAATTTGGAGAAACAGCTCAAATCCTGACACTGTAATATGTTAAGACTGGGCGTATTTCTCTTTCCCTGCCCCCCTCAGGGTGGAAGCTCTAAAGGATTTTGCAATCATTTCCTAATAGAAACAGAAACAAGGGATTTGAACTTTCACCAAATGAAACTGGAGTTGGGGTGCAAGGGGCTATAAACCAGGCATTTAGAATCATATCTAAGTAGGTTGGTGGTGATAATTTAATGTACCCAAACCCTTATGTTCCTTCCTTAATGGACAACAGTCACAATGCAGGGTTTGATCTATGTTTCACCCCTGCCCACCATCTTGGAGCAGATTCTGACTCAGTTTCACAAACAAAGAGCTATTGATGGTCAACTAAGCCAGGCACTGGGGAGTCTGTGTATGTCTTCAGTCTCAGTTAGCTGGTAAGCCTCCTTGATGTCCATACCGTTCATCTGCCCAGAGGCTAGAAAAAGAAACTGCTGATTCCAGATTCAACAATTGTTGCCCAAAATCAATCCCCCGAGACACATAAAATGGGGATAGGGCTCCTGAGGCCCTCCAGATGTTGTTGGACTACATCTTCTGTTATCCCTGACCACTGGCCATGCTGGTTGGGCCTGATGGGTTGGAGTCCAACAACATCTGGAGCTGGTGGATTAGGATCCAACAACATCTGCGGCTGAGGGTTAGAGTCCAACAACATCTGGGGCTGATGGGTTTGGAGTACAATAACATCTGGGGCTGATGGGTTGGAGTCCAACAACACCTGGGGCTGATGGGTTAGGGTCCAACAACATCTGGGGCTAATGGGTTTGGAGTCCAACAACATCTGGGGCAGATGGGTTAGGGTCCAACAACATCTGCAGGGAGGCACAGGTTCCTTACCACTGACGTAAGAGGAGCTATCTGCTTATTTTCCGGCTTAGGGCAAGTTAAGAAGCTATACAAACATTTTTTGCCCCTGATTTAAATTGACCTTGTTCTGTATATTTTGTTGTTGGTGGCGTGAGCTTCCTGGGCGAAAGCCAGGGGCTCTGGCTGGGTGGTTGCTAGGCAACCCCAACCAAAGTTGAAAGCTTGGCAGGGACAGGGAAAGAAAACCTGTGCGAATGAATGCTATGGGTGAAAGTTAAGTGAGTGTGATAGTTGTGTGAGTGGCCTGTGGGGTTGAGGGGAGGGATGCTCCTTGCACTCCATTGCCTGAGGAACTTTATAATTTAGCACTTTGTGTTATCTGTCCGAGTCTTTGGCAATTGCCTTGCATTTGGATCGAACTGCATTAGCAATTCAGGATGCTGCTTCTCAGTGGCTTGAGTTTTTAGCCTTGGGCTTATTGTTTATAGCCACTGTAGTGCACTGTCTTGCGTAAATGCTCCTCAGTTTGTCTTGGAATCTTAGCTGCCTTGTGTAGGCATTTCCCACCATCTTAATTACAGGAGGCATAAAAGGATAGGTGCTTTGGGTATTGGAATTCATGATGGAAGACTCTGGGGGACGCCATGCCTGTGGTAGTTGAGAGGAGGAGGAATGAGGCAGGGAGTGTGGCCTGGAGTCGGGGGGTCAGGCACATCAAGACCGATGCTCCTTCTGCCATGTGCACCTGCAGTGAGCATTTGGTGAAGCCTGTCAACTGACCCCCCAAGTTCTGATGATCTTGGTGGGTCCATCTATCACCCACAATTTGGTTGTGGATGAGAAGACAGACCTTGCATGCGTTACCTGTGTGGATGAGCTGAGGAAACTGGCTTTACCATTTCCCCCCAATAGCAACATTTGCTTAAGAAATCAATATGTAAATTTTACAAATAATAATTTAAAAAACAAAAGGGGGTGGGGTGGATGAGAGAAACAGTGTGGAGATGGGCTGGTTGTCGCATACTGTATTTTGCCTGGGCTTTTATGCCTACCCACCACCACACCACAGTTTTTCTCTTTTTCTTTTTCTTGTGTGACTTTCCCAATAACTGGAGGATGCGGTCAGTTAGCTGAATAAGGGGGTATCTTAATGAAGTATAAAGTAATAGCATAATAATTCAATAATAAATAACAAAGCAAATTGGCATTTGAATTAATCTGTTTAAGATTTAATAGCTAATAAATAAGACATTTAATTGGCATAAAATTAATCTCTTACTGAATTAATAGCAATAAGTAAGACATTTAATTAACGATTAAATTTATCTCTTAAATAATTAATCTCAACTCAGCATTTGAACCCTTCTCTTTTGTTTGTTTGGCGTGTCACCTTAGTATTTTGGGGTTCAGAATGCTGGACTTGTCTGGGTGGAATAGAAGCACCGTTATGTGTGCTGCAACATTAAGAAGCATTAGCATCTGGCACTATGTCTAACCCTGAGCAAAAATAGGCTGCAGCCTCCCTTTAAACCTGTGGGACGCAGGTGGCTCTGTGGCTTAAACCACAGAGCCTAGGACTTGCTGATCAGAAGGTCGGCAGTTCGAATCCCCGCAATGGGGTGAGCTCCCGTTTCTCGGTCCCTGCTCCTGCCAACCTAGCAGTTCGAAAGCATGTCAAAGTAGATAAATAGGTACCACTCCAGGCAGGAAGGTAAACTGCATTTCGGTGCGCTGCTCTGGTTCGCCAGAAGCGGCTTAGTCATGCTGGCCACATGACCTGGAAGCTATACGCTGGCTCCCTCAACCAATAAAGCGAGATGAGTGCCGCAACCCCAGAGTCGGTCACAACTGGACCTAATGGTCAGGGGTCCCTTTACCCTTTACCTCCCTTTAGGGATAACCCTCCCCAATGCATATCAGGTTATCAACTCTGAGCTGCTGGCCTTTGTCATCTGGGCCTGAAACCCACTCTCTTATAGGGGAATGATCCCCGCTGCCCACTTTAGACAGTTTCCTAGGCGCTTAATGGAAAGTTGACTTGCTCCACATACAAAACATTCATGCAGGAAATGGCATGAGCTCTTGGCACTTCAACCCTGGGAGTTAAAATCCAAACCAAGCAGGCTTAATTGAACCATCTGCACTGTAGACACTCGCTGTTTGTGAGATTAAATCCTAGTCAGTCGGGAACCGTAAGAATGGGCATATGAAATCACTTAGGACATGGGCAGGGATGGAGTGATGGAAGGAAGGAAATGCGTTTAAGAAAGATGGAGTTTTCCAAACTGATATCTGGACTGAAGACAGAGCTATATCAATTCACAAAAGAGGCTTCTTCTAGCCTAGGGGTATTTTTGGCTCACACCCCCCCCCCCCCGTGCCTTGAGGAATGCCTTCTGTCTTTGTGTGAAGTACAAGTTTGGAAAGGCCTGCTCTGGGTGTGAAAAGAGGATCCTTGCAATTTTTCCTTTTTGGACTACAACTCCAATCACATCATGTCTCTTAGTTGTTCGGTTGTGTCTATTTCTGTTTAAAACAAAGGCTGGGGAAGCTAATCTGCTTTGTGCTAGTGCCCCCGACTCCCCATTTCTGCCCGTTTGCCTTCTACCTGCACAGGTGTTCTTGTATGTTGATGTTAAGGTGATGTGCCCCTATGAACTCTTCAATCTCTTTTGTGTCTTTCTGAACAAGCAAGAATGTCTTGTGGCACCTTAAATATAGCATAAGTGATAGCATAAATGTTGATGAGAGCAGTGTAGATATCGGAAACCATCGGAAACAGTGTCTTGGCAGAAATCGCTGAAATATCCAGGAAAACCCAGGTGTATGGCAACCCATGTCGGAAGTGTAGATTTTGGTGAATTTCCTTAAAAATAGCAGCCAATTTAAATCAGGAAAACTTCATTTTCATTTCTTTCTTTTTTTGAGATTTTGCGAAAGAAGATCAACAACTTGGGCCAAAAGCTTTATTTTGGCAACCCTAGAAAGCATGGAGCCAAGTGGTTTTCCTGTTGTCCCATTATTTTTTTTTAGGCACAGGTTCAAGCGGTTTTGCGTTTGCCCACTGCTCTCCATCAGGAGACCAACTCTTTAATGGAAAGTCGGAAGAAATGGCAATTCATGGGAAATTTGATTGCTATTTGTTCTAATTCAGAACTAAACTGTGTGTTTCCCCAGGGGGAAGCAGCAAAGGGGAAAGGTGAAGGGAAGTGTAGATGAACCCCTAGTACATGTGGAATACTCTGCCAATAAAGATTCATAAGGGCATCCTGTTGGATCAGGCCAATCTAGTCCACCATCCTATTCTCACAGTGGCCAGCCAGATGCCTGTGGGAAACCAGGGAGCAGAATATGACCACAAGAGCGAAACTCTCCCCTCCTGTGGTCTCCAGTGTTAACGGAAAAATCCGAGGGCTTCCTTGAACAAAAACAAAGACACCAACCAGGATTACTTGGAGCAAAAACAGCAGCCTATAGGCTTGGCCTTTATCGATCTGTTGCAATAGGGTGCTCCCCTCACCCGCAGGAGAGAGGAGGGACCCAGAAAAATGGTGTGCAAGGCCTTATAAAGACTTTTGAAATTGCCACCCTGTAGATCAAGACCACCCCCAGAAACATCATACATACATCACAGAAGGGGTGTAACCCAAGACCACCCCTCAGATACATCACACCTACATCACAGAAAAGGCGGTCTAAACAGAAATTTGAATGTTGTTTTTCTCCTGTCCTTGTTTATCTCCTGTCTGGCAGGTTACTTGATTGGATTGCCTGGGGAGCCTGGCCAGTCTTTTGTAATGATAAATACTTAGTTCCTGAGCCATGTCACAGGCTCACACCCTATTCAAACACAGACATACCCTTAAGACAGGATTTGTTAAGGAAAAGACAATGGGGAGGCTTTTCCGTTTTCCTTTGACCTTGCAGAGAAAACATTTGGTCACTTTGGGACAGTTTGGGAATCAAAATGGTTCCAGGTCGGTCTTCCTGTGCTGATCTATGTATGTGCTTGGTTGGTACACTTATGAACATTTAACATATATCTAAGACCTCAAAATTCCTATCACACCAGCAACTGGAATTTGGAAGCACTTCTGCCTCAAACTCTGCAGGCAGAACACAGCCATTCTGACTAATAGCCATTAAGAGCCCTCTCCTCCATGAATTTGTCTAATCTTCTTTTAAAGCCATCCAACCTGGTGGCCATCACTTGGTGCCTCCCGGGCGAGCGAGTTCCATTGTTGGACTATATGTTGCATGAAGAACTGCTTTCTTTTACCTGTCCTAAACCTCCCAACATCTTCAATTGATGTCCATGAATTCTAGCGTTATGAGAGAGGGTGCATAATTTTATAAACTTCAATCATGTCTCCCCCTTACTCGCCTTTTCTCTAAACTAAAAAGTCCCAAACATGACAACTTTTCTTCACAGTCACACCATCCCCCTCAGTTATTTTGGTTACCCTTTTCTGAACCTTTTCCAACTCTACAATACCCTTTTTGAGGTCAGGGAACCAGAACTGTACACAGAACTCCAAATGTGGCCAACACACACACAAAACGACACTCACTGGGTGTCTTTTGTGCAAACCTTTAGACACTTGTTGAAAACTTTTTTGTTCTGCCAGGCCTGTGCAGGCCATTAAGAGTTCATCCTCCATAGTGGCTCAGTAATGCTTGTTCTTTTTTTTTTTTTTTAAAGCTATTAAATTGTTTTCAACTTCTTTACACTTTTATCGTATGGTTCTTATCTTTAAACGTTGTGTACTGCTTTAATACGTTTTGTGATTTAGCAGTATAGAAATACTTTTATAAATAAGTAGATAATAAATGTGACCATGGCAAGGCTAAGCTGCAAGCTGATTAGGTAAACTCGAGTCCTGTGAAAGACCCAAAATATAATAAGCCAGCCAAAGATCAGGACTCGCTGCTCCAGCCAAAGCCTGTCCAGCAAAATAAGACCAACATATGAACAAAAAGAACCACATGCTGTAGCCAACCTGTGGGAAATATACAGAGGGGTAAAAACCAACTGTATTTGAAAGGAATATATTCATGAAAAACCACAAACTTCCATCTGCCAGTTTCTTGGATTTGCTGATTGTCAAGCTGAGGTTGGGTGGCCATCTGTCATGGATGCTCTAATTTAGATTCCTGAATTGCAGGGGGTTGGACTCGATGGCCCTTGGGGTCCCTTCCAACTCTATGATTCAACGAAAGCCCATCCTGACAGCTGTGGAAGCAGCCTCAATTCTAAATGAACATGCTCCAAAGACCCCAGCATGGGATCTAGCAACCTTCAAAGCCTTCTTAACCCTACCCCAGAACTTGAAATGTGTTGGTGGTATCGGATTCTCATGTGGAAAAGGGGACCGTCAACACACTCATATCCTCCTCCTCCTCCCGTCCCCATCCCAGTTATTTTTCTTCCTCTGTGCTCCTTCCCATCACTAAGCCCTGGAGACAAAGGCTAATTGGGAGAGAGGAGAGGAGGGCAGCCACCATGGAGAGTCTAGGCAATAATTTGCAGCCAGCTTCTGCCAGGTGGAAGCTTGAAAGCCGCAAGCACAGTCTTCTTAATATTCTTTTTAAAAAGGTGCTCTTGCCCTCCTAGAGATTCAAGCCTGCCACCTTCTAGTTGGAAGGCAAGCCTGAAGACTCTCAGTTGTCCCTGGAGGTTTAGCATCACTACAGGGTGTCGTGCCCATGACTTGGCCAGAAACAGAGATATTTCTGAGGGAGGGAGAATATCCGCCCTAAATAGCACTCTTGGGCACAATCCAGCTAAAATTGATCACTTTTATTGATTTCAATGGGAGTAATTCAAGCGAGTGTTGACCTAATGAATTGTGACCAGTACTATTTCACTATTGTTAGCTTGTGGCCATCTTTTTTTTTTCTTGTTTAGTGTATGGATCTGTGCATTTCTTGACCAAGGGACGTGGGTGGTGCTGTGGGTAAAACCTCAGTGCCTAGGACTTGCCGATCGTCAGGTCGGCGGTTCGAATCCCCGCGGCGGGGTGCACTCCCGTTGCTCGGTCCCAGCGCCTGCCAACCTAGCAGTTCGAAAGCACCCCCGGGTGCAAGTAGATAAATAGGGACCGCTTACTAGCGGGAAGGTAAACGGCATTTCCGTGTGCTGCGCTGGCTCGCCAGATGCAGCTTCGTCACGCTGGCCACGTGACCCGGAAGTGTCTGCGGACAGCGCTGGCTCCCGGCCTCTAGAGTGAGACGGGCACACAACCCTAGAGTCTGTCAAGACTGGCCCGTATGGGCAGGGGTACCTTTACCTTTACTATATTTCTTGACCAACTGGGAGTTGAGCAAAAAGCTGTGAGCCCAGCTCACATCCAAACCAGAGTAACCTGGTTGCCCAGGTTGCAAATCATACACCTGTCATTTGCCAGGCAGTGGATTTAATGTCATTTCAGACTGCTGGATTTGCCGAAGATTATATATGACATTTATAGGGCACCATGGTATTCTAGCTGCTTTTCAGTGTTGTTCTTATCAAAGGTGACACACTGGATAACCTGTAGCTTAGAGGCAGGAAGTTCAGACTATGTGCATTGTGGATTAATGAGGAACTTTGATAAATGACCTAGCAAAGCAGGCCGGCTGCCTCCAAGGAATGAGCACCTGATAGAAAACAGAAAACAAATCATGGAAATCCCGGGGAAAGAGGAGGCTAGACTCCCTGTGGGGAAATGCATGTGCAGTGTTTAGAAGTACACTCCATGAGTTATAATAATAATAATTATAAATTTGTATTTATACCCTGCCCTTCCCGGTTTAAAAACCGGGCTCACGGTGGCTAACAGCAAATATAAAACATTGATTAAAATGCGACTTAAAAACAGCCACCAGTCAGGAATCTAGCCATAGTGAATTTTTTTCATCAACAAAGAGTTGGGTTGGATGGCCCTTCTGATTCCCTGTTTTGCACTTGTTTTAAAGTGTCAGAATCTGGAATAGTTCTAGCCTAGATTTTGGCTATGGCAGAGTCCTTCTGTTTGCCGAACCTGGCTTGGGAGACAAGCAAAATTCTCATAGGTCTAAATCTGAGTTTCTATTTGCACTAAGGTGCAAATTTTCAGTATAACCAGTTGAACATCGGAAACTGCTCAGTAGGCAAGTCGTGTCTTCTCTGACTGGCGGAAGCTCTGGTGTCTCTTGAGACATGAGATGGAAGCCTCTCTCATTCCTGCTGTGTTCAGAGTGGGCATTCACTTTGGAACAAGTGGAACAAACAAACAAAAAGGGTGCCCATTTGTTCCATTCATGACTGCAATGAAAACAAAATGTAAATTCTGAATGGACATGTATGTGTCGACATGCAGAGGGGCTGGGAGGCCAGCTGGCAAGCCCAGCTCAGACGTCTCCTTCCATCAGCCCATGCTCCAACGTAAATCAGTGACCCAAACTTTAAAATCCAGGGCACACAATTAGCAGAGTGTGGTTCGCACACAGAAGTAGGCGTGAGGCGTAGGGTTAGGGCTACAGCTACAGATTTATTAAATGTAAATCAGAACAAAGAAACATGTCATCTCTCTCTCACGTCGTCTCGGAGAGAACAGCAAAAGCAAAAGCTATACACAAACGGAAGTTCCCAGCAAGCTGTGCTGGAATGTAAACAGACATGTGACATGCAAAAATTCCACATGTCTGTTCCTTAAGGTGGAATGGAATTCTCAACAGTATGTATGTATTTGTTGCTGTTCATTTCTCTCTCTTTTTTGGGGAAAACAGACTCATAGAATTGTAGAGCTGGAAAGGATCACAGGGGTAATCTAGCCCAACCCCCTGCAATGCAGGAATCTTTTGCCCAATGTGGGACTCAAACTGATGACTGAGCTATCCCAGGCTTTTTTTAATTGACTGCAGAGTCCAGACCAGCTTGAGGGTAAAGGACTAGCAGGGGATGAGGGATGACTGCTGTAAATGATCCCAAATGTGGCAAAGTTCCTTCAAACTTTCCACGGTGTATTTTCCTGTTTTGCTCCGTGAGTTCTTTTTTTAATTTTGGAGAGAGATATACTTGGCAATATGGCCTGATCTCTGTAAGTCTCATAAATCTGCATCTTTATAAATAGACCATGGAAAAGGGAGCCTTCCCCTCAGTACATCTGAAATGTGAAATACCTGAGCCTTTGGGAATATAACAAAGTGCCTGAAAATTTCACGCCAGTGGGATAAAACACAAAAGTTACAAGCAACCTGAGACCAAATGGGTCATTCATTAAATTCAGTAGGAAACAAAATTGAAGGGGGGTGGGCAAAAAAAAATATGATTTACATGCTATGAAATGGATAATGAAACAACTGTGATTTTAACAAATGTATAATGGAACAAAAGACAACTTAAGGGGATAGTGATCAGTTAATTCACTGTACCTGGATACATTTATGCCTGTTCTAATGAAATATTTCACGCACTACACAAACACAGGACCAGAAGTTCATTATTCGGTGGTGGTGATAATGTTTCATCCAGCTATGGTAGACTACTGAGGGAACTATAAACCACTGGAGGAATGACAGTAATATAGAAGTAGAAAGGATTGCCACATTTTGAATCCCTTCTCAAAAGCAGCATCTGAAAGGAGCTCATGCTGTAAGTCAGTGGGGAGGAAAATGGCACCCCAGTCTTTCCTCAGCAACCCCAGGAAAGGTGTGGGGTAGACTGACCCAACAGTTCTCTCAGGTCTTTGATGATGCCTTTGGTAGCAGAAGGTTGTGTTCTCCTTGGTTTGGGCCTTCTTGCCTCTAAGAAAAGGCTATGGAACAGCCTTGTGAGAATAAGCAAGGAATTAGCTGATTCAGAACAAAAAAAAAAAAAAATCCTTATTGATTGATTGCCCCAAGACAGGAACTTCTCTCGAATTGTTTGATACCTCATTCTAGACTTGGCCAAACCAAAGTACCCCTGAGAAGTACTTCCAGGAGTTTTATTTACCACCATAAAATGGGGAGTGAAAAGGTGGTGGGGGTTGGGATGGATTTGCTCAGGTTTCTTAATCTAAATATTAATAAAACACAAGAGCAAGACTATTGACTCAGCCAGGTAAATAAACCGCATGAGGTTTTTCGTACAGGGCAGAATGAACAGTTTGCAGTGATTCCCTACTTTCCACTTTCAGCAAATTGGCAAGAAACAGCTGCTCAGTTGTTGTTGCCTCTACAAATTTGTTATTCAAAACTTTTCATCCAGAGGGTTGTACTAGTTTAAGGGTATACATATTTCAGAGCATTTTCATTGACTATTCATTCAATAACTAGATCTGCATCAACATGGAGCCATGTGTCTCGTTAATGAAGTCCCCTGGCGTCCGCCATATTCCCTACTTCCCACTCCAAGCTGATCAGTTGCAGTCGCTAAATAAATTGTTTCAGCATCAAACACACGTTAACTAGAGGCACCCAGTTTCTGTGAGTGTGTATATACAGATCTTCGTTCATGCAAATATTTGCAAAGGCCCACAATCTTGCTTTCCTGTACAGTGGTACCTCGGGTTATGTATTTAATTCGTTCCAGAGGTCCGTTCTTAACCTGAAACTGTTCTTAACCTGAATGATAATAATAATATATTTTTATTTATACCCCGCTCTCCCCAGCCAAGGCCGGGAGGCACCACTTTAGCTAATGGGGCCTCCTGCTGCCGCCGTGCCGCTGGAGCACAATTTCTGTTCTCAACCGGAAGCAAATTTCTTAACCTGAAGCACTATTTCTGGGTTAGCGGAGTCTGTAACCTGAAGTGTATGTAACCCGAGGTATCACTGTAATGGCAATCCATGTTAGGATTGCCCTGCCAAAATCTTGTGCTGCTGGTTCACACTGATCAACAAAGATTTAACTAAATTATAATCATATGTGTTGGAAAGGTAAAGAGACAGGTGAAGACTTAACGCAGTGGCTTTATGAAATGACACATTTTAGTTGTAAGCATTGTTGATGAAATTACAAATGATCCCATTTAGTTAAGATCCCTGTTTGCTGCTTGGATATTTGTAGACTATCATACTTACACAGTACATGCTATATGGTGTTTGTTGACAGCCTTAATAGCTTTCAGCGAAAGTGTCATACAGCAGTACCTCAGTTTAAGAACAGCCTGTTTATGAACTATTCAGTTTACAAACTCTGCAAAACCGGAAGTAGTGTCCCAGTTTGCGAACTTTACCTCGTTCTAAGAACCGAAGCCGAACGGTGGAAGGGCACTGGTGGCGGGAGGCCTCATTAGGGAAAGCGTGCCTCAGTTTAAGAACAGTTTCAGTTTAAGAACGGACTTCCGGAACGGATTAAGTTTGTAAACCGAGGTACCACTGTATTGGACACTGCTGGGCACCTTTTGTTAAGTTTCTGAATAGTCCCTATAGATGGAATATTAATTATGAAGTATTCTCACCAGTGTAATAAAAAGGTAAAGGTACCCCTGCCCGTATGGGCCAGTCTTGACAGACTCTGGGGTTGGTGCGCCCATCTCACTCTACAGGCCAGGGGCCAGCGCTGTCCGGAGACACTTCCGGGTCACGTGGCCAGCGTGACATCGCTGCTCTGGCGAGCCAGAGCCGCACACGGAAACGCCGTTTACCTTCCCGCTAGAAAGCGGTCCCTATTTATCTACTTGCACCCGGGGGTGCTTTCGAACTGCTAGGTTGGCAGGCGCTGGGACCGAGCAACGGGAGCGCACCCCGCCATGGGGATTCGAACCGCCGACCTTTCGATCGGCAAGCCCTAGGAGCTGAGGCTTTTACCCACAGCGCCACCCGCGTCCCTTACCAGTGTAATAAATAATAGATCAAGGTCTATGTTCTCTTGGTTATACAAATAATATCTGTATGGCTGTTTCATTTTGCAAACTTTTTTTAAAAAAAGAGTTGCTTGGTTTGGAGCAAGAACTCCAGTTACTGGTGATTCCTGACTCCTAACACATCTCTGGGATATGGAGGAATCCTAACAGGATAGCCTATAGCTCACCGACAGAGTACATACTTTGTATGCAAAAGATCCCAGGCTCAATCCCTCCCATTGCTAAGCAGGACTAGGAAAGATTTCTGTCTGAAACCCTTGGAAACCACCTCTGTCAGTCAGTGTAGACAACACTGAGCTACATGGACCAGCTTTATACCTGTGTTCATTACATCACTGTGACATCACTAGATTAGACATTATTACTGCAGTGACACTGACAAAAAATATCTCAGGAGTTGTCAACAGGATTCAATGGTAGTAAATGCAAAGAATAATAATAGAAATGAAGAATTGTAGAGTTGGAAGGGATCATGAGGGTCATCAAGTCCAACTCCCCTGTAATGCAGGAATCTTTTGCCCAACATGGGTCTTGTGCTACTAACTGAGCTATCCAGGGAAGAAAGGAAAACTGAGCAGAGAAGCATAGCAGTGAAAGAGCATGCTTAGGGCAGATACTGATGATAGATAGATGATAGATAGATAGATAGATAGATAGATAGATGATAGATAGATAGATAGATAGATAGATAGATAGATAGATAGATGATAGATAGATGACAGATAGATAGATAGATAGATAGATAGATAGATAGATAGATAGATAGATACCGGTAGATAGATAGATGATATAGATAATAGAGTTGCATGCTAACCCAATCTCTGAGAGGTGTAAGATTTCAGGGGTTCCAGGCACTCATCGAAGGTTCATGTTTCCTTCAGAATGAGGCACAGCAGAGACTGAGGTGCCTTTGTGATATATGGTTTATTTACACCATATATGACCTGGGCCTATGACAGCAATCACAGCCCAAGAGGGTATTGCTTCATCCATCATCACCACATTGGATGCAAGCACAAATCAGGCATCTCTTTCCCTCACAGTCTACTTCTTCCTCCAGCTCTCTCTCACACACATCTCAGCTCTGGCCTTTGTCTTTTCTAACTACCAGTGAGTTGAGGGAGGTGGGGGCAAAAATTTGCCATCTGGCACAGAGCTACTTCCCTTGTTACCTTAAGGCCCCATTGCCTCACCCAGAAGCTTGTCTGCCTATTCCAGGAACCTGAATCCTTGCTTAGATGTTAACACTTGCTAGATCCAGGGATTCAATGGTCTCTGAATAAAGCCCACCTGCCCCCCAAGTCATAACACACCATATCGCTATTCCCACCCCCTGTGTTCTTAGCTGTTCTTATTTTATCTATAAGCTGCCTTGAGACCCTGTCAGGGGAAAAGAGTAGGGTGTCATGGTCTGGGTTAAAGGCAGTTGGAGTCCTGGCTTGGTACGTCGGGACCGGGGTAGAGGTTGGGAAGCAGGAATCAGCAGTCCAGGGGTCAGGAAGCCAAGAGTCCATGAATCAGGAAGCCAGGAGCCAGGAAGCGAAAGCACAGCTAAGTGGGTAGAATGTCGCTGTGGCAAAGAGCCACAGCTGGTCTTATATACCCCTCCTGGCCCTTGCCACCAGGTGCTACAACAACAGCAACAACAACAAATTATTTATACCCAGCCACTCTGGGCGGCTTCCAACAAAACACTAAAGTACAATAACCTATTAAACATTAAAAGCTTCCCTAAACAGGGCTGCCTTCAGATGTCTTCTAAAAGTTTGGTAGTTATTTTTCTCTTTGACATCTGGTGGGAGGGCGTTCCACAGGGTGGGTGCCACTACCGAGAAGGCCCTCTGCCTGGTTCCCTGTAACTTGGCTTCTCGCAGCGAGGGAACTGCCAGAAGGCCCTCGGTGCTGGACCTCAGTGTCTTCTGTCAAGCCTCACCTGTGTCCTGCGAGGCCCTACCAGTCACAGTGCCTAGCTCCTGCACACTCTCCTGACCTAGGGTATAAATGAACATAGAAGAAGAAATTGCAATTACCCACGTTCTCTCAGTTCTAGGTGTAGCCGCTCCTGACAGGTACATCCAGTCACTGCTCTTCATGTGCAGAAGAGACTTTTGTTTCAACTCCAAGAATCCTTTCCTTCAGTGGAAAGGAAATGCCACAGAAGACTTCATTTCAGAAGTAAGGACTCAATTTCCGTGGGTGCATTTAAATAGTAAGTAGTTCTCTCTCTTTTTTTGCTATTTGATGAATGGAAAAGGATTCAGTTATCTCCAGGTAAGATTACTTTTCAGGGTGTATGACATTCATCACTTCAAGGACGTATTTCAACAAATCTTTAGCCAGGGTGATAGTTTTGTTCATCTGTGAAGGCAGCAATTGAGAAACGGAAGCATATTTGTGTGTGATGAGAGAAAACCATTTATTTCTCGAAGAATTTCCCGAAGTATAAAAAAGTATGTTGAGCAGAGAAGCCTTTTCCAAATGTCTATTAAATTTCACTCTCAGTCCTCCCAAACTATAACTTGCATTTGATGCTCCTTTAAATGTTTTCAGCTTTTGCGTTCAGAAAATCACCCCATGTCAGAGTGGCACTACAAAATATTGCATACAAGTTTGTATGGAAAAAAACAGAGACACCATTTAAGTTAAGACTTTTTTGTGGGCACAGAGAGATTTTGTGGTATGCTGTTGTACTGCAGCCTTCTCCATATGTTTTGGACCACATTTCCCATCGGCCCCAGTCAGCTTGGCCAATGGTCAGGGTTGATGGGAGTTGTAGTTGAGCAGCACCTGGAGGGCACCAGGTTAAGGACTACTGCAATGCACTCTACGTGGGGCTACCTTTGAAGGTGACCCGGAAACTACAACTAATCCAGAATGCGACAGTTAGACTGGTGACTGGGAGCGGCCGCCGAGACCATATAACACTGGTTCTGAAAGACCTACATTGGCTCCCAGTACATTTCTGAGCACAATTCCAAGTGTTGGTGCTGACCTTTAAAGCCCTAAATGGCCTTGGTATATCTTTCTAAATGGCCTTTCCAGTATATCTGAAGGAGCGTCTTCACCACCATCATTCTACCCGGACACTGAGGTCCAGCACCGAGGGCCTTCTGGCTGTTCCCTCACTGAGAGAAGCCAAGTTACAGGAGACCAGGCAGAGGGTCTTCTCGGTAGTGGCGCCCTTCCTGTGGAACGCCCTCCCACCAGATGTCAAAGAGAAAAACAACTACCAGACTTTTAGAAGACATCTGAAGGCAGCCCTGTTTAGGGAAGCTTTTAATGTTTGATATATTACAGTATTTTAATTTTTTTTTTTTTTTGGAAGCCACCCAGAGTGGCTGGGGAAGCCCAGCCAGATGGGCGGGGTATAAATAATAAATTATTATTATTATTATTATTATTATTATTATTATGGCTGTCCATTTATCTACATCTGTCAAAAACATTTTCTCTATGTTTAATATTATGAGAGTCTTTGACTGGTGAAATTAAGTTGCCTGAAACTGGAGAAAATAAAATAGTATAATCAGTGCTATTTTTTTCTAGAAAAAGGGTTGCTGGAACTCACTATGACCTCATGTTCTCTTATAATGGCAATGATGCCTATCTTAGAAGTTCTGGTGAGTTCCAGCTGAAAAAAGCCCTGGATATAATGAACCTGGCTTTTCTATTTTGCAATATTTAAGGCAGTTGTGAATGCCTTTGAAAGCCTTATTAATAGTTCCAGAGTTCCATATTTGAAGAATCTTTCTGCAGGACCATTCAGACATTTGCTGTTTTTTTGCTGTATAAGACTCACTTTTTCCCTCCTAAAAAGTAAGGGGAAATGTGTGTGCGTCTTATGGAGTGAATGCAGGCTGCGCAGCTATCCCAGAAGCCAGAACAGCAAGAAGCATTGCTGATTTCACTGCACAGTGATCCCTCTTGCTGTTCTGGCTTCTGAGATTCAGAATTTTTTTTTTTCTTGTTTTCCTCCTCCAAAAACTAGGTGCGTCTTGTGGTCTGGTGTGTCTTATAGAGTGAAAAATATGGTATTCCCATACAAGGAGGTAGGAATGGTCCAGTCCAGCAACAGCTTGACTCTGTTAATAAGCCTTAAATTTAGATAGCGGTAAGTCCAACACTGCTGTTGTACTATGATAGCTATGCTATGGTATATAAAACACTGAAAATAGGAAAATAGAAATTCTTCTGTAGTGATATTGGATCTCAGTTTGCAATACAGTTGAGGTTTTGTCATAGCTTTCTCCTGGACAGCAGTACTCATTGTTGCAAATAGATTTTGAATTTCTGGAAAATTTATTGGACTTGAGTCAGTAGCCCTGTTCGCTTCGTGCAAATATTGAACGTGAGAAGAGAATGGAATTCTGTCCAGCAACTCTGTGCAAAAACATGAAAGGGGCTTCTGTGCACATTCACAAAGACAGATTTCCTCCAGGGAAAATGAGAATAAATGGGCCTTTTTGGTCATATTGTGAAAAGAAGACTTGAAAATCACCTGCACATTGTCTTATAAGATATAGACTTTGGGTATGTTTTAGAAATAAGCATATTCCATATAGGTAGGATAGGACCCAGCGTAGAATTACTTTAGTTCGATAAGAAGTATTAATCCATTATTTGTCCTTTTGTTCCTTGATATCTCTTCCCTTAGTCTGAGATCTGTTCAGAAATATAGGTCTGTCTGCAGTGTAGCCAGTACAGCTTAATTATAGTAATACATCTCTTTTGACACCACACACAAAAAGTAAAATGGTCAGCAGGCCATTAAATTTCCTTTATTTAATAGAACTGCATATAAATGACAATGAAAAATGTTCTCAGGCAAACCCTTTTTCAGAACAGTAAAGTGTATTGGTTGAACCTCTGGGCTTTGTGATAGACTATTATGAACCAAAGGCAGGCATATGCCATAAATCAGGGGCGGGCAAGGTGGTACCCACCAGATGTTGTGGACTACAACTCCCATCATGTCAGCCAACATGGCCAATGGTCAGGGATGGTGGGAACTGTAGTCCAAAATATCTACAGTGGTACCTCGGGTTAAGTACTAAATTCGTTCTGGAGGTCCATACTTAACCTGAAACTGTTCTTAACCTGAAGCACCACTTTAGCTAATGGGGCCTCCTGCTGCCGCCGCGCCACTGGAGCACAATTTCTGTTCTCATCCTGAAGCAAAGTTCTTAACCTGAAGCACTATTTCTGGGTTAGCGGAGTCTGTAACCTGAAGCGTATGTAACCCGAGGTACCACTGTATAGGGTACCAGATTGGATAGCTCTACCATCCATGGGGTTATTTCCAATTCTACAATTCAATGATCTATGATGTGCAGCATATGAAACTCTTATTTAGCAAACGTAAATGGGTTATTTACTCTTATTTAGCAAAAGTAAATGGATTATTGAAATGCAGTAGCAGAGAAAGGGGTGCGGTGGGGGTGGTCTGCCCCAAGTGTCATCCTGAGGGGGGGTGACATTCGGTGCACCCCCGCCCATGACTCCCAAGCTGTCGAAATGAAGGGGGAAAGTCGTCGGCAAAGCGGGGCTACTCCCCCCTTCCCCCAAGGGCTTAGGGTAGAGTCCCAAGCAGTTGGGGGTAGGGGAAAGCTGTGCCGCTTTGCCAGCACCCTTCCCTCTTTGTTTTGACAACTCGGGAGTCGGGGGCAGGTGCCACATCGTCTCCCATGTTCCCAGCTGGAGAGCAGGCAGGCAGAGGAGAGGACAGGAAGGAGGCAGGTGAGCAAACTACGGAGGGGTGGGAATGGACGGCGTGTGCCCCATCCCGTCCCTATGGGCACTGCACACCCTGTCCTGTTCCTCCATGTGGGCACCCCACGTCCCGCCCCACCTCACCCTGCCCCTATAGGTGGTTCGCTCCTCCCCAGGTGCGCCGCCCTAGGTGCTGGAGAAGCTTTCTCCGCAACTATTGAAATGCACACTACATGGGGCTACCGTTGAAGATGGCTCAAAAATTTCAACTGGTCCCAGATACCAGTTGGAGTGGGGGAGGTTGCTTCAGAACTCAGATAACTCCTCCTTTAGAACAGCTGCATTTGTTGCCACTTCATTTCTGGGGCAATCCAAGGTGCTCATGCTTGCATTTAAAGCCCTATATGATTTAGGCCACAAATACCTGAAAGACCGCCTCCTTCCTGGTGGGTCATGTCAGGTACGAAGATCAGCAGAGGGGTTCTTCAGAGGCTCAGGGGGGCCTGGTGGCAACCTCTACATTGTGGGACTCCCTCCCCACAGAAGAGCATCTGCCACCTTCTCCATGCATTTTTCATTGTATGCTAAAAACCTTTTTACTTTGGCCTTCGATGCTTGAGATGTATATTTTTATGACCCACTCTAGTTGTGATTGCAATTTGGCTTAAATGATTTTTTTAATGTATGTTAATGTTTTAAACTGTTTTTAATATATATATATGTGTGTGTGTGTGTGTGTGTGTGTGTGTGTGTCTTTTTACATTCATGTGACCCACTCTGTGACCTGCTAGTGAAGGGAAAATAATAATAATAATAATAATAATAATAATAATAATAATAATAATAATAATAATAATAATA